>JAABLL010000270.1:0-13763 GCA_012295475.1 Phytophthora gonapodyides | reverse complement strand
CAAATAGTTGGCAAACAGCTTCTTGGTTTTTGTGGTCGAAAACAGCGCGATGATCTCCTCGCTGAATCCGATGCTGCACGAAGCAAGCGGATAGAAGAAATCAATTCACTTCATTGATCGAATTTGCCAATATTCTTCGTCTTGTTGGATCACTCGAGCTGCCTGCATCAACTTTCAACTTGATGGAACCCCTTATACGATTGCATGGTATCAAAACCTTGTACGGTCATACTACAGTGGCGACTGGAATGCCTACAGCATGACACTTCTCATCCACTGCTTTGGTATCATCGTCTCGCACTCGCTTGACACGGCAGTGATCTTACACACTGTAGTCGTAGTAATCCATGCACAAATGCTTATGATGTCGAGCGGTTGCTTTGGTACGGTCGGTATGCCCACGAAAGCAAGATCACAATAAAAGCACGATGCACGATGGTCCTCTCACGCGCGATTGAACCGAATCCTGACCCAACCGCGTCATCTCCTCGGAAACCGGTTCCTGGGAAGCTAGAGAGGATGCGTACCACAGACGTTCTGGTCGATCTTGCAGTCCGCGGCAACCCTGCAGACCAATTGCACCACCAATGCCCCCCCCCCCCACGAGTGTCATCGCATTTGCCCTCGTCTTTCCGACGATCCTCACCGCGTGTCTTCGCTGCAGCGACGTGGAAATGGACTCGGGGCGCGCCCTGTAGCCATGTGAAGCACGTTGAAGCGGCCATGACTCAAGCTTGCCGCCACCTTCGCATGCGCCGCTGCCTCTAGCCACGAAGGCGCCTCCGCATGCCATGTCCGCCCCGTGGTGTCGGCAGTGTAAGCGGCTTGGCCACGCCACGCAAGCAGCTCACTCGCCCACGCAGGCGGCGCCCGCGCGATGATGACATGCGTGGCGGAGACTTGAAAGGAAAGTAGAACGTCGAAATTTCAGCCAATCCTAGCGTTTCGTGACTTTTTAACGTGCTACTATTGGGCTAAACGAACTGTCTCCATTTCAGCCAACCGTACCGTTTCGAGCATTTGGCTGGCCTTCAAACCGAGGCAGCACCACCGCCTGCAAGTTGCGGGGCGAAAACACCCCCACGCCCCGCCACCTGATGAGCCGCGCCTGCATCCTGTGCCCAGCGGTGTATCTCCGTCCGTCCAGGGGCAGATGGCAGCCATTGGCGCCCAGTATGCTCGTCCTGACATCATCTCGTTTTGCGTCGAAACGTCACTGGCCCAAGTCCAGCTCCCCACCATACAAACGCCAAGATATCTGCTATGACATCAACGGAGCTTCGCCAAAGTACGTCAGCACAGCGCGCACAGCCGGGGCGGAACATGAAAAGGTGTCCGGCGGTGGTGGTCGTGGTTGGCGGTCATTCGTGCATTTCCAGTCGCCTGCGCACCCCCGGACAGCAGAGCAGAACTCGCGGGCCACCATGATGCCCCTGACGCAGTTCAAGAAGGAGGCCAACTGGTTCATGGTCTACTACATGGCCATCGTGCACCTGGGCGCCATCGAGGGCATCCGCCGCCTCTTCCAGTGCAAGTGGGAGACGTTCCCGCTCTTCGTCTTCATCTACTACCTCACGGGGCTGGGCATCACCATGGGCGCGCACCGCCTGTGGGCGCACCGCAGCTACAAGGCGCACAGCATCGTGCGCTTCTTCCTCATGCTGTGCAACTGCATGGCCAACCAGGGCACCATCTTCCACTGGAGCCGCGACCACCGCGTGCACCACAAGTACTCGGACACGGTGGCCGACCCGCACAACTCGGGCCGCGGCTTCTTCTTCGCGCACATGGGCTGGCTGCTGGTCAAGAAGGACCCGCGCGTGCTCGAGGCCGGCACCAAGCTCAACTACGACGACCTCTGGGCCGACTGGACGGTCGTGGTGCAGGAGAAGCTCAACCCGTGGGGCCAGCTCTTCATGTGCTTCGTCTTCCCCACCATCGTGGGCGTGCAGGCCGTCGGCGAGGACTGGAAGAACGCGCTCTTCGTCCTCGGCTTCCTGCGCTACGCCATGGTGCTGCACGCGACGTGGCTCGTCAACAGCGCCGCGCACTTCTACGGCTACCAGACCTACGACAACATCCCGCCGCGCGAGAACTGGTTCGTGTCCGTCTGGGCCATCGGCGAGGGCTGGCACAACTGGCACCACAAGTTCCCGTACGACTACGCCACGAGCGAGTTCGGCGCCACGGCGCAGTTCAACCCGACCAAGCTCACCATCGACTGCATGGCCCTGCTGGGGCTCGTCACGGACCGCAAGCGCGCCACCGAGATCTGGGCCAAGATCAAGGAGTCTAAGGCCAAGGGCTCCAAGTTCCAGGACCCCAACGGGGACGACCCCACGCAGGCCTTCTCGGAGCTCAAGGCCAAGGCCAATTAATCGTCAGCACCCTTTTGTAGTTCCGTCCTGGCGCTCTTGAGGAGCGCGGGATGCAGCATATATTCGCCAACAAGCTAACCTTATTGATGATTAAATCCCGCCACTCTGTGTTGACTTTTCAACTTGCTCTGGTAAAAAACAAAAACATTTTTAGCATCGTCCGATTGGTAATTTTAGTTTTGTTCTCGTCAGGCGAAGTACGTGCACCGACTGGGATCGTCTCGAGTTTCCTTGCGCGAATTCTCTCACGATGGTTGAGTCGCCTGATGCTGGTGAGAATGGCGACGCTTCAACGAACGAGCGCGACTCAAACGTGGCTCAACTCAACCTGCAAAGTGTCAACGAAAGTGTCCCTCAAGAAGATGAAGGGCCTTGTGCTACTGGATCAAAGCCGCTTGACAAGTTGGCAGGGTTCTCGCTGCAGCTTATGGAGGAGTTCTTCACGCAATACAAACTGGAAGACACTCTGGCCGCGATGCAAGCTGAGCTCCAGCGAAAAGGAATCCCCCGCCCTGATGATCAACTCTGGTTTGAAATGCACAATAGCTGCCGCGTTGTGCTGGCACGAGGTGCAGCCAGCGGCAGCACACTGGAAAAACTGCTAGCCTTTTGTGTGTCACCGAGAGCAGCAAGAGGGGCTGGCTTGCTCGCGTTGGATGTAGCCTCGCCTGTAACATTGTGCCTTGCGTCGCCGCAGCCAAACAGCATTTCCAAGTTGAAGCAGACGTCGTTCTCGCTCAAGCAGGCGTACAGTCAACTGCTCTCGCCTGTTGTTCGACCAAGTCAACGGCACAAGCAACACGGAGCACCTTCATCCACGCCCTCGACAGTGAATCGCCCAAAGACAATTTTTTTGGTACCCGACGGCAAAGAGGACTCAGCTAGCGACGCCGTTCTTCAGCAAAATGACTCTCGTTCACGGCCTTCGTCGTCTTTGGCTCCTGTTGAAATTCAACACCAGACCGTACCATCCAAGAAGCACAAACCCAAGAAGAAGCGCGGCCATGGTGCAGTCAGCAACAAAGCTCTTTCCCAGCCGCACCGTCATCCTTCCAGGACGGAGAGCTCCATGGTGATGGCGTACGACGAGCAGATCAAGCGTGACATGTCGAGTGGACGTCTGTTGGCACGCGAACTGCGAGTTCTCCGGGCCGAGCGCGTCAAGTGTGATACTCTCCGACGAGGCACAGCATCGCTGGAAGCAGCGCTGGCACGACACGAGCCGTACGGCAAGGAACTTGTTCGCGAGCGCTACGGCTTCATCCACCGAGTGGACTGCGCACTGTGCACGTTCCCGTTCCTCCCTGTGAACTTACCGCATCGAGTGTCGTTCAAGTGCATCATGGACTTACACGAGCTCTGGGGTTACTTGCCACCTCAACGCGAACTTGCTGCTCGGTATCGACCGCCACTTTGCTACGACGCGGTGAGCGTGTGCCGGATGTGTGGGCCCATTCTCTTCGAGTACACCACTGCGGTTCCCGAAGCCTACGACAAGAACCTCAGTCCGACAATGCAGAGAGCAAGCTCGCTCAACGCGCTCTCAAGTACCGTCAGAGCTACCGTACCAAAAGCTCGTTCACCTGTCGCTAATGCGGACAATGGAGAGCGACGGCCGTTCTGCTCCGACCCGTACGCGCTACCACCATTGTTTGGCGACGATGTGATCGAAGATGGAGACAGCTACAGCGGCGAAGAAGTGACCAACGAAATTCGGGGTGGCGGCGCAGGAAACGTACAGGAGTTCCCAGCCAAGGCGATCGTGTACTCGCAGCAACAGACCAACACGGCGGCCTTCATGAGCTCCAAAGAATGGGAGATCATCAACCCCACGCGTAGCAACATCCGCCAAGTAATGGAGAGCACAGTGAAATGAAGGGTTAACTCGCTTAGAAACAGCAATAAAAACACGAAATGATGGATGGAAACCGAGGCATTGCATTGACATTAAGCTTCATCGCGAGCAAGAGCTCACGAGTCAGATCAACGGCGCGCGAGGCCTATTGGAGACTGCCATGAAGACCAGACGCTTAAGCGCTGTCCTCGCCCTGGAACTGGTACGTCACGTGGCACTTGCCGCAGTAGTGACGGTCGAAGTGGGTGGCCATGAACACACCGGCACCGCACTGGGGCGACGGGCACTCCTTCTTGAGGCGCTGGATCTTTCCGTTGTCGTCCACCTTGTAGTACTTGAGCACAGCAAGCTTGACCTTACGGTGCTTGTGCTTGATCTTCTTAGGCTTCGTGTACTGTTTTTTCTTGCGCTTCTTGCCACCACCACGCAGGCGGAGCACGAGGTGCAGGGTCGACTCCTTCTGGATGTTGTAGTCCGAAAGAGTGCGGCCGTCCTCGAGCTGCTTGCCAGCGAAGATCAGACGCTGCTGGTCAGGGGGGATTCCTACAGTTCCCGGTAAAAAAACATGTTAGTTGTCTGTTTTAAACAGCAGGTCAAGATGTAGGGACATTAACTTACCCTCCTTGTCCTGGATTTTCTGCTTGACATTGTCAATGCTGTCCGACGGCTCCACGTCGAGCGTGATGGTCTTGCCCGTGAGGGTCTTGACGAAAATCTGCATTTTCTGTGAGGAGTCAAAAGGTCTCGTTAGTTCCTCCCAGGTTAAGGTGCTGCCTTACCACGTCGACTCTCCAGCCACTCAAGCAGGAGAACTTCAAGAAGAAAAGAAGGAGGAAGTTGCTCCTTCCAAGGAGAAGACGAACAGCTCCACCCGAAGCAACCAGCTGCGATGCGATGTCCACACTGAGCGAAGCCTGTCCACCTTCTTCTCGGTCTTCCTCCCCCTTGTTCCTCCTCTCTCCAACTCGAGCAGCTCTTGAGACCGACGCGGCTTGGGCAAGCAACCAGGCATCATACATATACCTACGGATCAGACGCCAGCGAGAGCCCCAAGGAGCCCCCGTCGACGCCCAATCCGATCCTTGATACACGCAGGACGCTGTGATTTCTCGCAAGCGACGGCGGCTTCGGACCTTCAGGTCGTCGTCCAGCGCGCCGCTTGGGCCGAAAGCGCGGGCGTCAGGAGCGAGAGGAGCATCGAGGACCGGGATCCGTAGGTCTTGGGCAGTCAGGGAAGAGCGGGCGACATACCGTCAGGAGGTTTCCAAATCCAAACTGTCGAGGCTTGGAGCTTGGGGCGCACCAAAGTGCTGGCAACCACCGATTTCTCAAACCGTCACTGGTTGGCTGAAAACAGGAGAGGCATAATTGGCTGAAAGTCGAATTATGGATTGTGTTTCGTACATCAGTTCTAAATGCGTTTCTAACATCGTTTCTAATTCTTACCACTTCAACCTCGGAGCAAGCCGCCCTCAGTGCTTGAGTGGTCCTCCGCTGGACACTGAGACGTTGACCATTAAACTGGGGCTGGGAAAGCTCAAGCAGCCAGCAATCAACTGGTGCGATGTCAGTTGTGGCTTTGGGTTGTCACTGCCGCTCGCTGGCCATGGTGACACGGCGGCCAAGCAGGGCTGGTTCCCTCCACACCGCGGGCATGTTCACTGAGAAAACAACGAGCATTAATGCAAGCAAAACTGGCCAAGATACTTTTTGCATATCCCCAGTAACGCGCTTTGGCCCAGCATTGGCCGGCCTGCTTGAAGTAAACTCCAGCGCCGCGTAACGCTGCAATCGGCACCGAAACGGCCTTGAATGAGTCGATCGCCAAGCCAGAGACGCCAAACGTGCCGGGTTCTGCTGCCGGCCCGGCACCAACCGTGCTCCACACCAGAAGGCCTCTCCGTCTCGTGGTGCCGCGATGGACGCCACGCTGCCCGTTTCTCGGTGCCGCCGCGGCCGTTTGCAAATCATCTCGAATCAGCGCACGACACCAGCGGCGGTTTTGCGGGCTCCAGTAACGTGGTGCTGAATTGCCTCTTGGCAGAGACGATGGTTCAAACTGAGGGCGCGACTGCTGCAACGGGGGCTTTTGGCTGGACGACAACCCACCGCACTGGACTGCACGCCTGGCAGAGGCATCGCGTCCGACGCGGCGACGAGATGATCGCAGAAGAGCCCTCGCTGAGAAAACACGGTGATCGTGAAAATGCGGGAGCACTGCTGTTGGTGATGCTAGCAATGTGGACTCCTCTGCTGCAGCGTCGCTGCCACCATAGCTCAATGCTGCGGTTGTCTGCAAAGCTGCCTTCGATGCCAAGTTGGCATTGCCAACGGCGATGGTGGTACGGGTGCAAGCACCGCGAAAGCTCGCGCTACGGTACCCAAGCAGCGGATCTTGTCAAACGAGCTGTGGACGAACACCTGCACGGAGAGCCGGGGAAGCTCGATCTTCGATTTGCATGATCCTCGGACTTGAGCTCGTTGCTGCCCGGACCAGGCGCTCGCTCGCTTTCGCGACTCTGCCTGCTTTCCCGCGGCAATCCAGTGGCCTGGATGCCTCCAGGATGGGTGTACCTCCATCAAAAATTTGCAAGCACCAAGAAGCTTTCGCATCAAAAGCCCAACACCTGCATATCCACCTCGACGAGAACGCCGAAGCTGGGTTGGTGGCGAATGGTACTCGGACTAAGAAGCAAGCACAGTCTCTCTTCCGCTTTTCCACCGTCCAGCACCAAAACCCAGTGGAGCCATCGCCTCGCCTATGCAAACGGAGCTGAAGCAAAAGATACCTTCGCCGTTATCCACTTGCGATATGTTCACATACTGAAACCAAGTCAAATGTCTTCCATTTTGGACACAGGCTCTCTGCTCGGTCTCACAACCGAATTTGCGTCGCAAAAGGCACTTGCATCGCCTCCAGACCTGCCGCCCATGGCGGACGTCTGCGGTCCCCCGATCAGCAATGGGCTGGTATCAGCGTCCACGCTGGAAATGGACGACGAGCCATCCAACGACATTCGCCTCACGGGCCCTGGGCGGCTATTGGACCCGATGCGCCGCTCGCTCAACGACGTGACGGCCGCGAGGCTTCGGCGTTACCACCAGCAGTGCAACAAGCGGCTGGAGGCCACACTGCAGCTCTTCCGAGAGCGTCAGCAGCGTGAGAACCTCCGCAGACTTCGCCGCAGCCGCTCGCCATTGACTCCCGCAGGCCCTGAAGCTCCTCGAGCAAGATTGGCGGCAGTGGAGACCAGGCAGTGGAAGCTGCTGAAGGAGAGCAGCGACATCCGCGTCTACCGCCTTCGCAAGCGGCAGGAACGCACGTCGACAGTGCAGGCTATTGGCACAGTCCATGGCTCGCTTGGGGACGTCATGAACGGCCTGTACGCCGACTCAACGCGCACCGCTCGAGTGCTGCAGATGCTGCTGAGTCCGCGCTCGCTGGACACGCGCGTGCTGCAGGTGGACAAGAGCAGCAGTGAGGCCAAGCCGTTCCAGTTCTCCGGTATCGTATGGATGGCGCTTAAACTGCCCGGACTCGGCTTCTGCCGCCACCGGGACTTCCTGTGCTTTAAGAAGATGGATCTGTTCAAGGACGACCTGGGCGAGGACATAGGCTACATGGTGCTGCACTCGATTGACCCCATGGCCGATGAGATCTCAGCTCAAGTGTCCAGCTTGGACACGTACGCACCCACGGGCGCGACGTGGCCGCCGTTGACGCAGAACCGCAGTCGCAGCTCCAGCTTGGCAGGCGTCGGGGCTGGGACCTTCGTGCGCGGATTCATCTCGCTCGCTATCGTGTTCAAGCGCGTCGGAGACGACCGCGTGGCCATGTTCGCCCATGGCCAGTTCAATCCTAGCGGCCGCTTGCCGCCGCTGCTGGGCGACAACTGCATCGCCGAGTGGCTCACGTCCATGGCCAACACGGTGCAGAGCGGCCAGGCCAAGAACCTGTCGCTGCTGCTGGTTGGCCAGCACCAGACGAACGAGGACCATTCCACCTCCAGACAGCGATGCGGCGTGTGCGCTCGTGTCCTGTTCTTCTGGGACGCCCCACGGAACTGCCGAGGCTGCTGGAAGCCGTGCTGCCGCACCTGCCGCGTGACCAAGCCCATCTTCTGCGCTCACTACCATGCCAACAGCGGAGGAGCCGCGGCAGGGCTGACGTCTGGGCCTTGTACAGAGACGTTCTGCCTCGCTTGTGTCTGTGCCGTGATCCCGTCGGGAGCGACCATCAACGCTCGGCTGCTCAAGCGTCTGGCCAAGAAGCGTAAGCGCGCCCCGACGTTCTTCCGCCCGACCGTTACCGCGTCCTCCATTACGGATGGCTCGATCGCTCCGCAGCAGGTTTTACCGATGACTGCAGCAGCCTCGGAGCGTGCGGAACGCTTACTGGCGGCTGCAGAGATGTCGTCCATCTCGGTGCTTTCGTCCCGCGAATCCGAGAAGTATCAGCAGCACCGACTGAGTCTGAACGCCCGTCCCAAGAAGCGCGCGTACGTGCAGCAGCAACCGGAAGTCACAGGACAGGAACGTGAGCCCAAGGACGAGTACAACTTCGACACGGCTAGCACGATGCTGGAGGTTCTCGAGCACTACCAGACTCTGCGTGGAGCCAATGGCTCGGTCGTATCGGGCATGTCGTCGTCAAACGCAGGGACTTCGCTGCGCTCCTTCACGTCTGCGGACTTGGCGACGTCGTCGACCACGCAGTTCGGCTCTCACCGACTCGGACGCTACCCTTCCGGCCACAGCCTGCTCACTCATAACCAGAGTTTCCACCAGCGAATTCCTGTCCCCACGGCGGCTCGGCAGACCCAAGCAACAACGGAGCGCCGTGGCTCGAGAGCTTTCCAGACCCAGAGCAGCTTCTGGCTGCCGCACCAGTCAACCCTAGTGAAGAAACCAGCCGAGGCGCCACCGCAGCTCAACGAAGAGTACTACCAGCGTCTGCTGCAGAACTATCTGCTCCACACCAACAGCAGCCGCAGTTTGGCGAGTGCGTTGTCACTGAGCAGCTACGGCGGCAAGTCGGCGACACCTTTCACGGTCCCGCCGCCCCCAATCTCGCAGGAATCCAACCTGCTGTCGGAGCCCCAGTCCGAGCCGCCCAGCGACGCCCGAGCTGTTTCGAACTGCTCGTCTCCTGGCGGATCTTCGTTGTTGCCACCGGATATGACCATCTACCGCCGATTCAAGTGAGCTTTCGACTCCAGCTCTGACGATGTCGAAATTTGTACCAAATTGTTCAAACTCTGAAGAAATGTTAATCAATTCCTTGCAATTTTTAAAGGTTAGGCTTGCAACGCTCTTTTAACATTGGCGAAAGACTAGCTAGCCCAGAGTTGATAGTGGTGACCGACCACTACGTTGTGAAAGGTTCACTGATGTGTTTTTGCTAAACTGAATTCAATGGTCGTGATACAAAGCGACTTCGATTTCCATTCCTGCAGTTGGCATACGTTCTGACGTGTGCATGGGCTAGTGTTGCCAAATTGGCAATGCCAATGCAGTCAGTGTATATCCCTCAACTGACTCGTTAAACCAGTGATGGAATGTGACTTCATACTTCGCACCCGGCAGAAAACAAGTGCTGGGTCAATCAAAGAGATTGAGGTGCGTGACAGGTTTGATCTGTATCTACTTGCATCGACTGACTGAGGGGGTGAAGGTTTGCGTGCGCGCCAAAGCAAGTCTCAGTCCTGAAATTGCCTAAACGCGCTGAAGCCACGACTCCAGAGATACAACGACTCCATGGCAACAACTGGAAACTCATACGTGACCTATGCGGCAAAGAGGACGAACGGCAAGTGGTTGAACAAGAACGACCCCGACGTGAAGCGCTTCCTGGAAGGGGGCGAGGTCCCTGCCAGCATCCTGGCGATAATGAACGCGAGCAACAAATTAGACTCCACCAATGTTTTGAGCGAGATGAGATTCAAGTTTCCAACTGGAGACGACGTCGAGGAAGACGACTTCCACATTATCGCTGACCCCGTCAAGCATCTCAAGGCTGAACCACTGAACAACCGTACGTTGCGTCGTTCCACCTGCTCCCTTTTGCATTTCGCCACACGTGGCTTACTTGTTGTTAACCTTTGGTGTCGACTCACGTGCAGATGTAGCCCCGGAGCATCGCGACTTTGCCAGGGACTTGCTGGTCACCATCATCGGCGGCTTCATCTTCTACTGCGCCTTCATTCGAGGAAATGTGCCGATCTGCCTCGCAGACGACGGCCAGGTATGCGTGTCGCGGGCCATGTCGATCCTTCTCTCCATTTTGCTCATGGTTTGTCTGCTGGAGCCGACGCCGCCGCAACCCACCACCATATTCATGCCGAGCAAGCAGCTACGCCCAGTGCTGATGCAGTACGAGACGCTCAAGTATTGGAAGCGCCAATGCCTGTAGAAGTCAAAAGGCAGATGAAGACGGACCGACCATAGTATATCGTACTTAACCGAATCGAATAAAGCGTGCCACCACTTTCGAATCTGAACCGGCGCCATGGCGACGAGCTGTGCTGAGGTCTCTCGCTTGCTGGTGCTGGGCCCCGACGCAGACAGCAAGCAGGCGGTGGTTGCCAAGCTCCAGCAGCTCTGTGGTGACCTTGGACCTGAAGAACAGGACGCCAGCAAGGACGACGTGGCGGTGCTGAACCTGCAGACCAAGTACTACCGGGCGTCTGTGGAGGTGCACGTGCACCAGGTGCGCGACAACGCCCCGCAGCCGGCGCTGCAGCACGATCTGCACGACTACGAGGCGCTGGTATGTGTGGTGGACGCTGGTCAGCGCGATAGCTTCCTGCACGTGCACCGCTTCGCCAAGCGCGTGGTGGACACGCTGCCGTACGACGTGTGTCTGCTGGTGGCTGACACGGCGTCGGCCACGAAGGAGACCGTCCAGAAGATGGAGAGCTGGTGCCAGGACAACGGCTTCGAGTTCGTGGACCTNGATGCAGAGCAGACGTCTAGTGACGACGACGTGATTGACGAAAAGCTCGGCATCGAACGCGTGCTGGAAGCTCTGCACTGCAACATGTGGCGGTCGATGGAGATGAACCCGCTTACGCAGGTGGAGGCGACGTCGGCGGTGAGGGCAGCGGAGACGGAGAAGAAAGTTGCAGCGAGGGAGGAGAAGAGTGATAATCAAGAGGAGAAGACTGGTAACGAAGAGGAGAAGGAGACAAGCATTGATGCCGACCAAGAGGACGCTTCAACAGACGATTCAAGGTTGCAGGCGCTGCTGCAGGCACTGGAGATCGCGGGAGGTCCCGGTGACGTGTCAACCGGTGGTGACGAAAACGATGACGACGAGGACATTGACATGGCTCAATTCAGCGCGCTGATCTCGCAGGTCCGCAACGTGCGCGACCAAGGCGAATCCCTCACGGACGAGCAGCGACGCGAACGAGCTGCCGAGGTGGCCATGAAGCTCTGGAACTTCTTGGGCGCCGACGATAGCGACGGCGCCTCGGATTAGCGTTGTTGATTGGCTAAAACAATGCACGCAATTCGATATCATTGGATTAAAATTGTTTTCACAGCCTGTGATTGGCTGAAATGCCAAGATACCAGCTGGTGGTCGAAGGCACTTCGTATCATCATCGAGACGAGCATGGCGGACGCGGCGCAGAATGAGATCAACCTGGTGGACCTGTCGCTGGAGCAGCTGAACTCGCTCAAGGGCCAGCTGGAGAAGGAGATACAGCAGTTGACGGTGTCGTTCGGAGGCCTGCGTGAGGCCCAGTCGCGCTTCACGGAGTCCAAGGAGGCGCTGGAGAGCATGGCGGCCGCGGACCTGAGCAAGGAGGTGCTGGTGCCGCTCACGGCCTCCATGTTCGTGCCTGGCAAGCTTGCCAGCAAAGAGGAGGTGCTGGTGGACGTGGGTACGGGCTACTTCGTGGAGCAAACGGTGGAGAAAGCCGGGCAGTTCATGGACCGGAAAGTCGAGTTCCTGCAGAGCAACACGGAGAAGCTCAAGACGGTGATCGACGGCAAGCGCAACATGCAGGAGGCCGTGATCATGATCATGCAGCAGAAGATGCAGGAGGCGCAGCAAGGCGCGCGCAAGTAGGCAGCAGCAGAGAGCTTTCAGTAATAGTCGACCAAGTGCGCGTGAAGAGCTTTGGATCCTTGCATCCTGTCAATCTCTTCCTTCCAGACCCCAGACACCTATACTGTACCGCCATTATCTGCTCTAACAGCATGGCACATTCGAACTCAAAGATCGATCAACAGCGAGGTGGACGCAACGCAAGACGAGCAAGGATGAGATTATCAGCTTGGAGGTTCTAGTGGATCGGAGATTGTTGCAGGTGTGACAGCAGGCATCTAGCAGCACCTCAACTGTCATCTTCCTGTTGCAAAGCAGCTCGACATCTTGGTCCTTGGCCGTCTTGAGTCTGTCGTGTATCTCTTCTCGGTCTTCGGGATCGGTCAATAAATATGCACGAGTCCGTAGGAGAGCGTCCAGAAGAGGATGAAGGACAGCGCCTGGGACATGACGCCGGCGAAGATGAAGGAGAAGGCGCTCGTGTTGAAGTAGAGCTTGACGTCCATGCCGAGCTTCAAGACCCAGAGCGTCACGGCCGTGAACACGTAAGCGGCCGCCAGGAAGGCGAACCCCTGCAGCCCCGTCATGCCCGTGATGCCTGCGATGCAGCCGGCGACCACGCACATGTACGTGTGCACGTACTCGACGGCCTTCTCGTTGTTCTTCATGATCTCCATGGAGAAGAACTCCACCTTCTTGTCCTGTAGCGCCTCCATCGTGACGTCGGATGTGCTCGAGCTTTCAGTGTGACTTCATCGAAAAAGGGGGAGCCCGACTAGGTACGCCTTAGGTTCGCATGACGTGGTTTACGCTATTTGATGTGGTGCACGCGAAAAATGAAGTTCGCGGTCAATTTTCAAATTCAAACATCCGAACTTACCGCTCATGAGACTCTGCTGCACACAGAGTGCAAACTTCCACCAAGGAGTCACGAGCGACTCGCCCGCCTGCTCTGCATCCCGTCACTGCATACAGTATAAACCCAGTATTGTGATCAAGCTCCGACAACAGAGACACAGGTAATCACAACGGCTATCGAGCTGATGCTGTAGCTCCTGGCGCCTTGCACTGACAATTCTCGATGTATGCTCAATTGATGTACTTACAGTTTCGGGAAGATCATGACAGAACAGAAGCGCTCGAAGGTGGCATCACGGAGGCCGTGGCGCTCCATGACGGGGTTGCTGCTGCACAGTCGGGCGTTGCACAGCACGCTGGCGACCATGGAGCACCAGGACAATTGTGCTCGACTCATGAACGAGATGCCGAGTGTGCGCAGCCCCAGGCGACGTACAGTCGAGGTCCAGGAGGCCCCGAGCGCTGCACCAGCGTCCAAGCCGCTTGCCCAGCCGCTAGTCTTCAGAAAGACCAAGCGGGAGCTGGAACGGGAGCAGCAGCAAGCGCAAGCACGCGAGCAGCTAGAGCAGATACAGAGCAAGAAACGTCGCGTGGAGGAGGACAAGACTCGAGAGAG
>JAABLL010000268.1:0-14553 GCA_012295475.1 Phytophthora gonapodyides | reverse complement strand
TCGCTCCGCGTGTATATCCCCAAGGACTTGCGCACATTAGAGAGCCGCCAGGCGGTGGGCAAGTCTGTGAAGGAAGTGCTGCGTCGGTTCCCGCAGGGAGTGCCGCTCCTTGACCCACGCGAAGACATGGACATTCAGGACGAGCAGTTCACGCGCGTCATTGAAAAGACTGTGGAGGCCGAGAAGAAACTCAAGAGCTCGTCGTTCCACGACGCCGCGGACAAAGAGGCCCGATTCGCCTTGTACAACCTCAAGATGGAGAGCGAGGCCAAGATGCGCGAGCTGGAGCGCAAGATCAAGGAGTCCAAGTCGCTGGTGCTGCGTGACGACCTGCGTCGCCGTCGACGAGTGCTGCGACGACTCGAGTTCGTGGACAAGGAGGGCGTGATTCAGCGCAAGGGTCGAACGGCCTGCGAAGTCTCCACGACGGACGAGCTGCTGGTGACGGAGATGATCTTCAACGGCCAGTTTAACGACCTGTCGGTGAACGACACGGTGGCGCTGCTCAGCTGCCTCATCAACATGGAGAAAAAGAAGGACAGCGACAAGCCGCCGCAGGCGGAAAGCCTCGAGATCCCTGTGCGCCAGCTGCGCGAGACGGCGCAGCGCATCGCCAAGGTGATGCAGGACGCCAAGATCACGATCGACGTGGACGAGTACGCCGGCGTTTTCAACACGAGTCTGGTGGACGTGGTGATTGCCTGGTGCCAGGGCGCCAAGTTCTCGCAGATCTGCAAGATGTCGGACGCGTTCGAGGGCACGATCATCCGCTGCTTGCGTCGCCTGGAGGAGCTGCTGCGTCAGCTCACGCTGGCTGCGCACTCGATTGGTGACGTTGAGCTCGAGAAGAAGTTCGACGAAGGCGGCAAGAAACTCAAGCGCGACATTGTGTTCGCCGCTTCCCTTTACCTGTAGGTTATCTAGAAGTTCTGGCACGCAATACAATTGTTTGTTTTTCGACATAGGGTACTTCTCATTGAGCATTTTTCACTGAAAAACGAGCTGCTCAACTGCTTACTCCAGTCGAGAAACGAGCTTTCGTTTGCGGCGCCACCGCCAGCGCATCGACGACACATGAATCTCGGCGCCAATTTCCTCTTCGAAGCAGAGGTTGTCCAGTAGCTCGTACAAGGCGCTGCCGTAGCGCTCATTCATCCACGTGACGAACAAACTGCGCTGGAAAAAGTGTGCGCGTTCTTCCAGCAGGTACGAGGCGAAGCACATGAGGTAGAAGTAGCGCTCGAGGTAGTTCACTGCACGCAGCATGAAGAAGTCGCGCTTGGAACTGGGGAGATCGCGATCCACCGCCAAGTCGCGGCACTGGCTGATGCAGTCGCGCAGGTTTTGCATATGCTCGCACTGGTCGATAGCGTAGTCGACCAGCAGCTTGCAGTCCGACCCGTTGTCCAGCGTCTTCAGCAGCTTCCGGATCACCACAAATTCCCCCGTAATGGCAGCCGACTGGCGTCTATGGCCAGCCGTTCTTACGCCGAGAATCTCCTTCAGCATACTCGAGGACGCGAGCTCTGACGACGAGCTATCCTCGAGAACCACTCGCAGCATGTAGACGCAAACGAGAGCCGTCGTAGTGCGACCTCGCCCCATTTGACAGTTGCAAATGACGGCCGTTCTCAACTTCTTTTCGGCTGCTGCGGTCGCCTGTTCTGACGGCAATTGGAGACCGAGCTCGTTCATAAATGCCGGCAGCAACAAGCGCACCATATCGTCCAAGTCTTTCTCTTCCGGGGCTGTTTCATCTGACACGGGGATTCGAGCATAGCGCAAGTCGAATCCGGTTTGCTGCGTGGCCTCGTCGTACACCTCGGTCAACGTCTTCACATCCGTCTGAGGATTGATGTGCTCCATCGTCTCGTCGTTCACCATTTCGCGGGGCTCGTACCAATACATGAACAAGCCGTTGTCTTTACGGACCTTGGTCTGTAACTCGAGCTTAACCTGCCGCTCGATCGCCGTGATTTCGTCCACCTCAATACCCGGATACTCCACGTTCACCATAAGATCGTCCTGGTGTCGCACGCAGAATGGACGTCCAGTGACGTAGATCACAGCTTCCTCCCGCAGATTAATCCAGATCGCACGATCGAACTCGCCCCGTAAATGCTCAACCACGTCGACGATGCCTTGCTCCAGACACTGCGCCGTGCCGAAGATGGGCTCGTTGGAAATACGTCGGTAGTTCGGCACATTGGGCGTCAGCTCGAACGGAATCCGCGCAATCCCAAAGAAATGATCCATCTTGAGCACGCAGTTGGTCAGGACTTTGTCGGATTTGTAGCGGACACCGCCCAAGTCATCCAGCAGACGGAACAAATTCGGATGCTGCTGCAGCCACTTCGAGAAGGATGGGTGCGCGTGTTCCTCATCGCCGTCAGGGGCTGGTTCTTCTCCGCTGGGCTTGTGGTGGGTTTCGATCATGTACGCGCCAAAGACCACAAGGTAGAAGTATCGTTCCAGGAAACTCATGGCGTGGTGCAAGTAGTACGAGCGTTTGGCCGGCTTGGCCTCGGCGTTGGACAGATCGTGGTACTCGTTGATAACGGTGCGAATGTTGCAGATCGTCGCACACTCGTCGATAGCGGCATCGACCCACCGCTTTGCCGCCCTGCCGTTTTTCAGACGGTTCTGGACCTCACGGATAACGGCAAAGTTGCCAGATTCCGCCTGGTTTTCGAGCTCTTCTTCAGTTCCTGGGGCAGGGGGCAGCAACTCGCCTACATGTGCATTCATGTTGTGTCGCTGGCAGATCAGCCGCCCAATTACCATCGCTGTTGTTGTACGCCGCTTCCCCATCTGGCAGTTGAACACAAAGGCCGTCGACTTGTCGTCTCCCGAGGCTTCCATCAAGTTCATGAGCATCTCGACGTCCCCGTGCTCTGGCGCATTTTCTCGTTCGATCGGGATTCGCTTGTACACAATACTGTGAATGCTGTCCTTGTATTTCGCCACATCAGCGCTTTCATACAGCTCAGGCAACGTCATCACGTGCTCTGGCTCGGCGGTGCTCACCACGAGCTCATTTTCCCTCAGAGCCACCTCGTTCCAGTACTCAAACAGGTTATTCGCCGCTTTCAATTCTTCCTGGAGACTGCTCTTCAGAGACGACTCCAGCACTTGGATCTTGTGGCCCGTAATGCCAGGTACCAGGTCGTTTTCATTGAGCTTGGCGCTCCGTCTCGCCGTGAAAGGTCGACCATCGACGTAAATCACCGCTTCCTAACAATTTACCAACGTGAGCAATTAACCGGGATTTCATGTTACAGTATCTCCATTGCAACGTCATCTACTAACCTCCCTCAAGTTGACCCACACCACTTTCGTGAATCCGTCCATCGCCACTCGATTCAAAATCATCTGAATCCCTTCCTGTTCAAAAGCAAAAACAAAAAAACATTTAACCATCCACTCTCCAACCCTTTTAACCTATTTTACCATACCAATGACGGCTGCGCCGATCCATACAGCGGCGTGCCTTCCAGTCGTCTAAAATTCGGTGCTATCATGAACGACGCCACAAAATCAGTCACAGTGTTGAGCATCCATCACCAACTCCACTCTCGCCTTCCATCTCACCAATCTCCCCGTCCGGCGTCTCCAGCACGTGACAATTCGGGAACCTGTCGGTCTTGAGCACGTATTTCTTCAGTACCTGCAGTAAAAAACACAATAACTTAGTCCCTGAAATAAAATATTTGACCTCTCTTCTCTCCCAAGCACCTTTGTGCCCTGCACCAGGATGCTGCGCTGCCTCGTGAGCGTCTGGCGCTGCGTCTTGCCTCTAACGAGCGCCTGGATGCGCACAGCCGCCTCGCTCTGCTGCTGCTGGCCCCTCAACGTGTTCGCCGACAGCGTCTTGCGCGTCACCAGCGCGTGCAGGCGAGTGGCCGCACCATTCAGGTACGTCTGCGGTCTGGGGGTTTCTGATCGCCTCTTCTTGGCTGTCGACAGCCGCTGCGAGGGAGGAGAGCGTAATACCATATTGTGCAGCTTGGCGGCGGCCCCGCTGATGTAGCTCAGGGGTCTTGAGGCCGCGGGGTCGATAGGAGCATCGCCGCTTGAGTTGCTGGACGATCCGGCGCTCGCACGTCGCAGATTCTGCGCGAATAGCGTGCGCACCGGGGCCAATAGAAGGCGAAGCTCGGCCTCTGGGTCCTGTGCGCGCTGGATGTCGCCCGCGCGAGCGTACGCGGCCTCTAGGAGAGCGTCAAGTTCCTCCATTTTAGCCGCGACGTGAGTGCCTTACGTGGAGAATTGCGATCTGACGTGGCGAGATAACCTGATTTTTACGGGATTCGATGAGGCGGGGGGATGACTTGGATTTTGTATTGAAAGGAGATAGGTACAAAGTGTAGCCACCTGTGGTGAAACGACGCGACGGGGTATCGGAATGCAGGCCAAGCAGTATGAGGTGAGGTGTTCGATGGCGTTGAAGGTGTGGAGTGGGCGCTGATGGGGATGTGGATTGCAGGAACGTATTCTCAAGTTGCAAGATGCGCTGGAGTTACAGAAGCTTAAGAACACATGTGGGTTGGGGTGGATGAAAGGATGTGGACGTGGTGGATGACTTGTTAAGATCTTTTTGCTATGCTTTGACCTTGTCCAGCTCAGCTAGGACGGATAAGGTAGAGTGTGTGCTGGTTGAGTTGGTATTGTGGCAAGGGTATTCATCTTGTTTGAGTGCAGGACGCTGGAAGATCAGCTGGACAAAGTGCAAATTGCGCTGGAAGAAGAGCGCGAGGAGAAGTGAGGGCCCACTGGAGATTTGTGTGGTGGTAGGCTGTGACTGACCTGGATGCGATTCGTAGAGAGACGATACTCAAGAACCGGCAGACGAATCGACTGCTGATGGAGTTGCGCGAAGAGCGCGTGCAACGGCTGCAAGACCTGGAAGAAATTTACGCGAAGGATAAGCGGTTGGAGGCTTTGGCGGCTGAGATGGTAAGCTAATATTTTATTTGTCTGGTGTTTGAAGTGGATATTTCCAAATGAATAATCTTTAAACCGTACTTGACTTACTAGTCCGCCGCGTCACAAGGTATTAGTCAAGTGAACGAGGAAATCGTTCACAAAGATGCCGAGCTCGTCGGCCTTCGAGCCACTGCTCGCTGTAGTGCGAAACTGCTTCAGGTTTGACCCGACAGCACTTTAAAATCTGATGAGATCCGTGTCAATTGCTAATCATGAATTATTGTCGCCTTCAAAGAAAGCGGAACAAGACTTCCTCGTCACGCATCAGGATCTTGAAAATACGCAGCTCAAGCTGTTGGATTGCAAGCGGTAAAAAACAAATTATCAAGCCAGGGATGGAAAGTTGTCATACTGATCTGATTGGTGTTGCTCAGCAAACTGTCTATTAAGGACCGTGAGGTTCGCGTCTGGATTGAGCGATATGAGCAGGTTATGATGGATCTACACGCTTCTCAATTCCGCCTAACGCAAGTGGCACGAGGTAACGTCTGTTAATCTAACGGGAAAAAACTACAGCATCAACTAAAGTGTATTTCATATTGACAGATGCAAGCTCAAAGGAAGCCGCGCTGACGGTGAATATCCAAGACGATTTACTCGCATTGGTAAACTCGTGCTAATAATCTTGTCAATGTTCTTTAATCGTGGTAGCGAGGGCACGCAATCGACATCGACAATCCGGCCAAGGGAGTTGCTAGTCTTCGAGCTCGACCGATACCATTGATGAAACCTGTCGGGCTGCATGACCGTGCTGTGCGGAGATATCGGCGAGATCAAATTCCGAATCGCGCCCACGCCGGCACGGCCAGTCTTACAAATTTGCAATCAGCGTCTCGCTTGAAAGCAGTCCGCTCTGCTGGGTCTCTTCCAGAAATCCACACTTCGGCAGTGCTTCAATCAGAGTCGATGCACGGGATCAGCCGCGATTGCTTTCAGTGTACAGCGACGGCACCACCAGCCAAGGCAGAAAGAAATAGGTGGGCGTGTAGTTGCACCGTATGAATTTATCGATCCCACTAATGTTGATTTCTTCTTCGAACTAGCAGGAAACCCAGCGTGATTCGAGACGAAAGCGATTCCCCGTACGAATCATGTTTGTTGCTCTCTCGATAAATGTAGCGCGTATGTAAATGCTAATATTTACTATTTTATTCACAGAGAAAACCGACCAGGATCGAAGTACCTGGGCCACGGTTTGGGTCTTCTCAAGAAAGATCATATCGTCAGCACAAACAACTGCAACTAACTATTTAGACGATCAAATATCTGCAGTGTCAGCTGATACCGTCGTCAATCCTCGAAGTCGTTCATCAGGTGATTCCTTGCACTGTTGAGCCACCCGCCCAATAGCAGCTAGCAGATCCGTTGAAGCTCTTGCCAAGCTGATCCCGTACGAGTCCATTTGTCCACCCGACTCCTGGATGGATACGTCCTTCACCACTAAGTCGCGAAACGCGGACCGGGAGAACTGATAGTCGTTCAGCTTCATCGATGGTGACAACCCAACGCTCGCAATAAACAGTGGCGGAATTGAAGCCGTCGTCCGCTTGGATAGCGCCGCATGGACAGTTTGCAAGTAAAAGGTCACAAGCTCAACGAGATTGATCAACTCCAGCATAGGCCGGTGCTCGTTGAACGCAAGCGCTTCGCACACGATTCCGCACAATTCGATCAGCAGCACGCAACTGCATGTACAAACACAGCGAAGCCACAAATTAGTGGAGTACATGCAACATCCTAAGTGAGTTAAACAGCGCACCTCATCGTGTTGCTCACAGCTTTGTCGCCAGGGACGAGCTTTATCAAGCATTCGACTATCCATTCCAGACACGGTTGGAGCTCGCTCAGCTGAAAGCCTTGACGGATCGGACCTTCCGCGTTGTCTTCTGCGCCGAGTTGATGTCCATGATGCGCATTTAGGTTGGCATGATTGAGAACCGCACGCACGAACTGGCACAACGGGACCATCGTTTCCAATAACGAAGTTGCCCCATCTTTTATGACAAAGTCAATTGTCTCGATCATGAATTGATCCAGTACGAATCCTCGAAGCTGATTGAGGAGTGCACACGAAGATGGTGTGGGCGGAGCACGTGAATGCTCGAACGACTTCGTGCATCCACAATTGAAGAGGCCACACGACAGGTAAAACGCTTCGCGTCGAACTGTCCTCACATCGATATCCAATCGGGGGTCAGCTTCATCACTGTAGTAGCTGTGGATGCCGAGTGGCCCCTCCGGATCTAAGACATTCACCAGTAGTGTTCTTAACGGAGAAGCCTTCCAGCCATCCTTGTAGGTCTGGTATATCTCCGCCGTCTGCAAGTGCAAGCATACTCACAGTCAGAATTCAGGCACAAATACATGGTAACATGTTAGCCTTACCTGTGCAAACCAATGCAGCAAGCTTGGGTACTTCTGACGCGCGAAGAACAGTTGCACACTGTCCACAAATCCTACAGCGCCTGAGCAAAACCCTTTACGAAGCTCAGCATTCACGTTCCGCACACCACCTCTCTGGTCTAAAGTCTGCTCGCCGTCTAGTCGCCGTATTGCTTGAGGGTACTCGGCGCTGACCACTTGACGGAAAAGCAGCTCCACCGCATTGAAAAACAGATTTGAAGTTCCGATCGCCATCTCGCCGCAGTAGAAGAGAAAAGCGTCCATGCACTGGTACATGAACCGAAGCATTGTTGTCAGCCCTGCGAGTCGCCCATCAAAAGACTTGATCGTATCGTCCATTGTGTGGTATGATCGACCACCAGTCGCGTTCACTCCGGCCTGACGGAGAAACAGCTCGGCAAACGCGAGCCAGTCGTGGTTCATCTGGTCAATTTCACCCCAAGCCCGACGAAAGTTGATCTTGTAAGCACTGTAAGTGGCACGCACACAATAGCAAAAGAGCGTCAGAAAATTGCAAGAGTAATAAATGCCGAGAACAATACTCACTCAAGAAATGAGGCGAAGATTCCGTGCTGAGGGTCCACCATTTTTGGACGAAACTTGTTCATCTCGTCCCAATTCTTCGAGGGTTCCTTACTAAGTAAGCTCCAGGTGTTGCCAACGCTGCGACAGAATTTCTGGAACACATCCAGATGAAGAGCATACAACGTTGTGACATCGTGAAGACCAGCTTCGTTTGCGCGGACTGCAGTCGGAAATTTGCACGTGGATGCCACTTCACGCAAGAGGTGCAGCAAATGCGGATCCATCGCGCCAAGTCCGGGTGAATCATCATGAAGGAGATGATACATAATTCCATCGGTCAGCACGGGCCAATAATCGGAATCGCGAACACTGAGCTGATCGTGTCTGGTTGCTCCTTGAACAAGTCCATCTTCAATCGTGAATGGTGCCTCGATGTGCCTAAACGCGATTGGGGTGGTGTTGAGTGCCGAAACGTCAAGCGTTCCCAGCAGCCATGCCGTACACAGCTCCATATCTGCTCCGCTTTCTCTCAGAAACACATTTCTGAGCCATCTCTTTTCAGGATTGTACTTCAGTGCTGCACTGAGCACGCGTGGCGCAAGGTTTCGTGGCTTCACTAACGTAGATGTCAAGTTGCTCCAGAGAAACTTAACCTCGCACGTGGAAAGAAGCAAACCCTGCAAATCGATTGCGTAGAGTTCGGCGTATCCTGGAGCGTCACTTTCAGGGTATTTGAGCACAAGCTGTTGTAGCGCCAGTCGCAAATTGCTTGCAATCAGAGAAATCACTCTGGGTCTGCACTCCTCCACCGTCCACGTTGGTACTGGCGCGGATGTGTGCCCTTCAAATCCGTTCAAGTCCAAATTCGCGTAATCCACACCGTCGTCAAACTCGTCCCGTGGCAGGCATCGTTTCGCCTCATCCGGTGCTCTAGGGAGCACAAGCTGGAAGATCTCCATCGAAATGTTCAAATCCGTCTCCGTCAGGACCTTTTGAATAACTCCAGATAAACAGGCTTCCATGCCAGCACCGAAAATGTGCTCTAAACTTTTTTCAACGGCAGATCCAAAGGCAGATCCAACCTGAACACCTGATGAGGGTGTGTCGAGCATCTTCCTCACCAGATCCCGCATTTGATATAATGGTGACATCGCAGCGCCTGAGATCATGCACCGTTTGATCAGTTTCAATCATATCATGATAACCAGCGCGAAAAACTTACCGTGGAGCCTTCGGCGTTTCTTCAAGTTTCGTGCTTTCATGGTACTAGTGCCGGTTGACTGCTTTAGTGTGGAGGAAATGAGGGGATTGGTCTGCAGGTTCCCTACAGATGTTTTGAGTCTGTCGTCTAGACTCAGAAATATCCTTGGGAACTCGGTCGAATTCTTTGCCAACAGCAAAGCGCCAAACGTAAAGAGGGCCTGAGCCGTGAGAACTTCGCACTCAGGTTTCCCCGACGTCCAGCGGAGGATTTCCTTACAGAAAAAATCCACCTCGCGCTCCATGAATCGGACATCCTTCCCGGCTCGGTTGATTGGGAGCTGCTGCTCATCACCGCACTCCAGGCACACACCGACGACTGCGAAAGTAAGTAATACAGCGGTGCTCATTCGCTCCTGTCAAACAATATGAGAGGCATACAAAGGTGTAAGTCAACAATATCAGTTGCGGTGATCAAAGTCAAACCGGATCACGAACCTTGCCAGCTCCGGAGTTTTCGAGACCTCGCTGCAACAATTTCCGTGGCGGTTGCTTAGCCGGCTGAGTGGTACCTGAGGCTTGCTGTTGTGGCCCCCAGATCCAATTCGTTCCCGACTTCACTTGATTTGTTGATGCTAGTGGCGTTCCAGCAGCAGAAGACTCCTGGTTTCTGGGAGTAAACGGCATGGAACTGAGAATAGGGCCGCGGAAACGTGCTCGATGGGCACGCTTTTCGAACGTCAGCAGTTGAATCTGTCATCCACAACATTCATTTAGCGCCGCATGATAAAATACAAGGTCATTGATCTTCTTACCCAGATGATTTTGCAGAGCGATGCAGTCGAGTCTGTGTTACCGTCATCACTCTCTTCAACGAATTTAGTCAGTTGCGATCGAGAGTTTCCAATCTCTTTGGCTCGGACGGCAAACTGCTTCAGAAACCCAGGAATTTCAACAATTTCATCCGCATGGTGGGATGCATCGTTTCCCCACAACTTGCTCAAAAGCAGCTGAATCAAATCTGAGGGCAGCAATAGCAACACGTAAGCACTACCGGTAGTCATAAGATAGTTAGATGCAAGTTGCAAACCTTGGCTAGGACGCCACTGCTTCGACAATATCCTGATACGCTTAAACACCAGCTGGTTGTACATATCTGCCGAGATTCACGCAATGTTAGGTAGTCTGAACATGAATCATTCGAAGTGACTAAGCAACCAACCTACCCGCATACTGACGATACTCCTGCTGCGCGCCGCTCGATTGAAGACTGAACGGAAGAAAATCTCGTTTATCGGGGTGCACGAGGTTCTTAACAACGGCCCACCTCGCGCCCCATCTGCAACAAGGAATTTAAAAAACAGTCAGTCCATCATCCTCAAGATAATATCTGGGAAATGCTTTACTTACACTGCGTCGGCGAAATGGTCGCCACAACCACAAATGCGCGACAAAACCTCAACGAGGCCCCAAGTTGCCTCCAGTGCCAAGAGCTGACTCTCGCATACCTCATCATGGTGTTCCGGCCCATCTGCACTACGTGCCTCAATTTCTCGAAGGTATCCCCCACATGACTCGCCTCGAACAAAACACCGAGCTAGCTCACCGAAGTACGAATCCTTATAACCAGTCTGTAGAAGTGTCCAGAAAGTTATCTCTTGCTTTTGCTCGTGATCGGATTGGTACAAGCCAAAAGTACTTGCGCAGCAGCTACGAACCAGCATCCACAGTGACAACGCCGGTGGTGGGTCGCTCCAAATCGCATTATTGCCTTCGTTTCCAAGACGATGTGATGATGGAAGGTAGAGATACAAGTCAAACAAGAAACGCACAACCGCTAAGCCGACTCTGGGGACCGGCAATATTCCGTGAAAGGCATCCTCGATCGCCTGCTTGTTGGCTCCATGCGTTTCCATCAAACGTCTACACGTTGATCGGAGAGTGACGAGCAGGTCCAGACAATACCAGTACGCACGCGAGATCGCTGTGAAAAGCGGAGTCGTTGCTGCATCTCTTGAGGCGACCTCAAAGAAAAAGAAATAAGCTTTGCACCCGCTAAACAGTGAGTCGCAGTCAGGCAACTGGCGGAGCAATGACGCAATTTCATCCACGATAATTTGGAGGCGGCTTGGCAAGGCTGCAAGTGAAACCACTTTCAACGCCTCGATCACTTGAGCGCCGAAACTTGCGATCGCTGTGTGATACGCTTCTTCGAGAGAGACCAGAGAAATCCATTCCGGGGTGGTTGCATACCCTTCTTCATCGGCAGCACTCCGACCGCTTCTCGAAAGGGACTCCATAAAGCGGCTCTCTTGCAAACGAAGATCGTTCAGACGCTGGCGCAAGCGAGCAACTCGGCCAGTCACGATATCTCGAAAGCTGTCGCAGTCTTCGAGCTCAAAACCTGCTTCATCGAACAAACGACGCGGAGCACGTGGACCACTTATCGGGTAGCCAAAAGCCAGAAGCACTTCCTGTCCTTCGCGTGAAATGGTATCTCCATCGATCGACACGTTCGGATCATCAGATACGACCTCGAAAATGTCTGCCCAGTTCGTTTGCTGCTGCTTGGAACTGCTCGGGTGGATCGTCGGGTTGCCAGCTTTCGTTGACCGTATTCTCCTTTCCGGGGTAATTTCATCAAAACATATACCACCAGGGAAGATTTGCTGTCCACGCGGGGCTTGTGGGGCAGAAAGCACGAGACCCGATTCAAGTGACCGATGATGTGTTGACTGCGCACGAAACCTTTTATCGCGAAGGTGCATCCGCTGTGCTTGAACAAATGCGCTATCGTCGCCAGGGTTTGACGCCTTATTCGAGTGTGGCTGGTGAATGCTGTGCGAGCTTCCGAATCCACTTGAAAACTGCAACGATGATGGCACAGTCGATCGGTTTCCGGTTCCACCAGCACGCTGTTGTTTCTTGCGAGCAAGTTTGACCCAGTTCCAGATGGGGTCTGAAGGAAGAATCTTCTGCCTCCCAGCTAGTCGCAAATTTGACCTAAAGCTCTTGCCAGATCCTTTTCGCGTGAAAAAGTCGTCCATTGTTGTGGCTGAGACCACTTTTTTTCGAGGCTTTGGTTTCATTGCCGTCGGCACCTTTGGGCGACGTGGCTTGGATTCCAAAACTGGGCCAGATTGTCGATTCCGGCGGCCCGTGTCATGAGTAGCTGTTGGCTCGTAGTTGTACGAGAAATCAGGTTCTTCGGAAGCTGGTTCAACATCGACTGTTTGAGTCTGAAAGGAGCTAGCGGCAAAATCTTCAGCAGAGTAGCTCGAGTCAGACGTGTACTCCGCCTGGGCTGTACTTCGGATCTCCTCTCCACGACGCACAAACGCGTCTTCCACAGACTCCGTGGCATTTCGGACCCATCGAGAGCACTCCTTCAGCTCATCCTGCCAGGTACTGATAGACTGTTCTAATAGTTCAGGCTAAGGAAACAGCAATAAGTAACCTGTTAGTGCTAGAAATATTGTATTGGGGACCAGTCCGACGCGACGTACCAGCTTGCCACGCTTCTTCTCCAGCGTGTTGATGATCTTGTCCATCACATCTTCTCCGGCGTTAACCATGGTCTTCTTCAAGAAATTGTTTCTCAGATCAGATACCTGCGCTCAATGCAAACGTGAGAATTCGTTTTCCTTCATTTCTATGGGCACAACTACCAATAAACCGCAATCGCTAGTCTTACCTTACGATCAAGCTCTTGCAGATCGCTCAAGGGCATTCCAGCTAAGTCCTTCATTTTCTGGTTCACGGCATTCTGTTCCGCGTGGAAGCTGGCCATATTTTTCTGCTGCTGGGCAAATGTGTCTTCAAGTTGCTCCATTAGTCCGTGCTTCGTTGTAGCCAAACGCACGCCAACTTCACGCACGACATCTTCGGGGAGTTCATCCGGGTTTCCTTCGGGTTGGATGAACCCTGCATCCCGATTATCTCCATCTTGCTCGTATCCACCGACGTAAAGCCGCCGACTTTTCTTGTGCTTCCGTTTGCGTCCGTGAGGCGGAACTCCGTGGTTGTTTGCCCCCTCGACTGATGCGCCACCTGCACTGACCGGCGATACGCTTGGCTCCGCTTCCACAGGTTGTTCCGACTGTTCTGGGCTAGCAGGAGTCTTCTCACCGACGTCACTGCTTTCTTCGTCACTGCTTTCCACTATGCGGTGCCTTCGGCGCTTGCTGACGGCAGGTTGCTTCACTTGAGGACTTTGCTGCACGACGGGCAAGGCCCGGGCAGCATTTTCACTGCCACTCTGCGGTCGGCTTAGCACTTCGAGCGAGCTGCTACCACCTTCCACGAGCACAAACGCTTCTTCGTCGATTTTGGATACGTTACGCTTCTTTCGTGGTTCTCCTTTGTTGCTCGAGGCTTTATCTTCCGCCTTCTCCCGCGCACTTTCACTCTCGTGCAGACGAGGACGCTTCCGCTTTCGTCTATGTGGAGCATGCGCCTCGACCAGCTCCGGGTGAGCCATCATCTGCTCGCGCTTTTTCTCCCTCTCCTTCATCTTCCTTAGATGCGGCTCATTAATGAAATCGTCTTGGCAACACAAATCAACGGAAAACCAGGTGAGTGAGCGTCCCCCATAAACCCACTCATATCTCTGCGAACTTACCGTGGTAGTAGTCTCTTGGTCTCTTTTTCCGGTTGGATTGCTGTCCCAGGATCTTCGACGAGTGCACGTATTCACTCGCAATGTGCCTCTCGAAGCCGCCCATCACGGAGTAGCGGACGTCGTAGAAGACCTGCTCTTGACCGTCCTCTCCTTTCTCCACATGGACGCGGACGACTCGTCCTGAGCCGCCCAGCTTGTTGATGCCGGGCCACGTGCGGGAGTCCACTTCCACCGTAGTCCCCACCTCCAGCACGCCGTCCTCCTCCTGCTGGTCCTCCTCTTCAATCGTCTCATTCTCCTCTTCATCTGTGTCTTCCTCCTCTTCTGAATATTCTTGCTCGCCAACTGAGTGGTCTTCTTCTTCTTGCTCTCCAACTGTGTGATCGTTTTCCGGCTCTCCAACTGCGTGTTGTTGGTCCTTACGGAGCTCGTCAATGCCTTCTTCTTCGTCAACGGTGTCCTCCTCCACCTGTTTTTCAACAGCTTCCTTCTCTTCAACCGCTTCTAGCTCTTCAACTGCTTCTGTTTGGGTGTCAGGCTGCTCTCCAACTGTCAGCGCGGTCTCTGGCGTCACCACCGACCGAGTCTCGAGTGCAGCTGTTTCCTCCGCGTCCAGCAGCTGCCGCGCGCGCTGCTGCTCGGTCATCTCCAGCGCATCGACCAGCTCCAGCTCCTCCTCCTGCTCCTGCTCCTCCTCGTCCGAGTCGGCCACGAAGTCCTCGGCGTCCATGTTGAACCTGCCTCGAGCGGGGGTCCAGCGCGCGCGCACTCGACAGCTCGTTTTGGCGGGAACCGGAGTGATTGTATTTTACCGGTTC
>JAABLL010000267.1:6859-18033 GCA_012295475.1 Phytophthora gonapodyides | reverse complement strand
TCCGCGGGCATCTCCAGCGCGCGCTTAGTACGGCGGCCGGTGCCTCCGGGTCCGAAGGTCTTGCGGATGCACGCGCGCGCACGACGCAGCCGGTCCTCGCCGGCGGAGCCCATGGGCGACATCATGAAGAGCCCGCTATCTTGCATTGTGGCTGGCTTGGGGACAGGGAGGATGAGAGAGAGACGAGCCCGACGCCAACTTGGCTTCGTGGGACCGGGAGAATGGAGGAATGACCAGGCGAAGGTGATCAGCGCCGGGACCCGTAGGCCGATCGCCGAATTTGAATTTTTGGGCGGGGTCTAGCCAAAAGGCGTATGCGTCGACTTGCGACAGCACCAAGTTTGACTTCACATTTGTATGTGGTCGCCGCTAGATGTATCAATAAATTGATTACCGGAATTTTGGCACGTTTCATACTTTAGTAGACAAATAACCTGGGGGCAAGTTGAAGTGCATGACCCCTTTCTCGTTTTCTTGCTTCTCCGTCGTGCCAGTTGGGATTTCTCCTACCACAAGCAACGCACAAAGAAGAAAAGCACTGACGAAGATGAAGCCGGAAACTGTGATCTCGGATCTGCTCATGAAGTGCGACGAGAAGGGCATCCAACTGCCAGAGGTATAGCACCTTTCTTGACTGTCTTGGCGTTGGTGCAGCTAGCTCACCGTTCGTGATGCTACAGAACTCGTGGCAGGCGCTGAGTGAGGCTATTGCGGCGCTACGAAGCACCAAGCACGCCTTTGGACATGTGCAGATCCCGGAGGCGCTGGCCCAGCTCCAGAGCAAATTCGGGGATCTGGCAGCGAGTGCAGGAACGACGGAGGTCACTACACTGGCGTCCTCCTCGCGTAGTGCTTATCGCCAGAAGCGGACGCTGATGCAGGACATGCCCAAGAGCACCCGACGCAACGCTGTCGTGGAGAGCGACAGCAGCAGTGATGCCTCCATCGGCCCGTCCGGGCTTATCGACGCCATGAGTCCCGTGGCGAGCAGCAAGAAGAAGAGCGCTAAGAAGAGCCGCATCCAGGAGCAGGTGGAGGCCATTCCCGCTGCGAGAGAAGAGAACCAGCCGCTGGTGGACCAGCTCGTGCAGCTGGGCACGTATGAGATGAAGCACGGCCACACGCAGCGCGGACTCGCTCGCATGCGCGCTGCGAAGGAGATTCGCGACAGCAGAATGGTCGTCAAGTCGGGGGCTCAGGCCAAGCAACTGGAGCGTGTGGGCCAGTCGGCGGCCACGAAGATCGACCAGCTCCTGAATGAAGGGCTGGCGGCTGCTTTGAAGGAGTACGAGGCCGACAGTGAGGCCCTGCCAGTGACGCTGTAGGGTCATGAAGCGCATGAGCCATGTGCTTAGGAGCTGAGTTAGCTATCCAAGCCGAAGAGAGAACCAGGAAAAGGTGGTAACATTAACGTGAGGCAAAGTACCCGACAGTTGATCGTTTTCGTTGTTGAGACAAACCGAGAGGGTGAACATGACACAGCAGTTGAATGCCCCCGTCCCCGAGTGCAGGTCCCAAGCTCCCCTCCTAGTCTGCTTTGGCTTTCGTTCTCTCAAGTGCCCAACTAAAGAAAGGATGAATCTCCGCCAAGCGCAACGCTCTCTCGCCGAGCTCATGTCCAAGTGCGAGGAAGCCCATATCCAGCTGCCAAAGGTCAACGAGACTGTCGAAACCTTGTAAGCGTCGACACCTTGCTAACCTGTTGTTACCAAACGCTTTGATCTATGATAGGACCCGTGGGAGGCACGTGCTGAGGCTGTGGAAGCGATCATCCACTCGTTGAAGAACCAAAAGGTATAGTCCTTCCCATTGCTAGTCATATACAAGTGTCTTGATGCCACCATTTCAATTCTGCTCACCGATGCTGTAGGTTAACTTGAAGGACGCGCAAGAGGAGCTACAACAGAAGTTTGGTCTTGAGCTCGCGTGGAAGCAGCACTTGGAGGATGAAGAAGCCAAGCGCCAGCGCCGCCGCCAGAAGAAAACGGCCAGCCGAGGAGCGAAGGCAGTCCCCACGCTTGCGGACGCCTCCAAGAGTCTGGGGTTCCTTCCAGAAGCACCTCTACTGGACGACAACTCGGAAGTGAACTTGCTCGAGAGTGACGACGACGCAGACGAAGATCAAGCTCGCGGATCCCAAGTCACGAAGCGGGGAGTGATGACACCAGCTAAACGCGCAGCCTTCTATCAAGGGCATGGACGTACGACGAGAAAGATGAAGCCCTCTCGAGAGTTGATTCTGTCCCCAAGCGAGGAGAACTCACCCCCAAAGATGGCCTATATGCCTCAGGTTAAGATGGCCAACAAGATGAAGAGCGCGCGAGCGTCGATGATGACCGCGAGCTTCTTGGAGGAGAAAGCTCCTGCAAAGCTGGCGTCTGCAGCTTTCGGACACGACCAAGATGTGGAGAATAATGGCGAAAGTGACGCGTCTGGAAGTCCCAATCAGCACTTCGAAGACCTCCTGGAGGTGGAGGACTTTGAAGATGTCGGAGGGAGCAGCGACGAGGAGTTTACGCTGGATTGAAGTGGCCTGCGCCACGAAGAGGTCGGATCATGGATGGTTCTTGCCTAGCTGCACACCGCGCCATCTTCTACTTCGCCAGACTCGATCGACGAGGAAGTAGAGTGCGCTAGGATTTGGCGGCGAAAGCTTGCGTGAGCTTTTATCTATTATTTTTTTCAGGGAAAGAGTGCAGTCAGCGTTAGTATTTTGCAGTAAGCTGAGCACGAAATATCATTTTTTAGCAAGTACTTACCACTGCCGGGAGCTCTCCCGATTCCACTGAGCTCAGGAGATTGGCGCTGTCGGCTACGCTCTCCATTACACGTGAAGCTGCGTTCTTGCGGCTGATGTATTTCCTCTTACAGTCGCCGAATATTTCGCCATCACTGAGATCCAGCACTTCTTCTCCCGCGAGCTCACCTTCCGACAGCTCAGCGCTGCACATTGAATCAGGAACGCTACTACCGGAAACGGACAAGCGTCTTCGACGTTGTCGGGGACGTCGACGCCGGATTGATCTCGAGTGAAGCTGGTGGCGGTCAATTTCGCGATACAGACTATTCATCGGATGGTAGTCCGAGATTGAACTGCTGGTACTCGCCGACACACTTGACACAGAGCCCAAACTGCTTTCGTGGCTCGCAAATATGTCCACACTCAGCATCTTTGGTGGGAGAGCCACTGGCTCTGCTGTCGGTAAGGGCATGAAGTCCCCATCGGCAGCTTCGTGATTTCGTTGATGATCTTGGTCCATACGATAGCTTGATGCACTTCTGCTCTCGTCTTCCGAAGAAAGTATACTCTCTCTGTCAAAGACCTCGACAGGTTCGCCGATTGACATCCCACCGTGCGCTAGACCACTTCGCTCTTGGCTTTGCTTCACCGATTCGTGCACAAACGACTGTGAATTCTGGTCGTGAGGCCTACTTTGATGCAGTCGTCTTTGCTGCCGGAGATGCTGCAAAATACCAATCGACGTTGCAGGACTGAACAAGCTGTCTGGGTCATGTTCATGCCCATAATGTCTGAGTGAAGTTCGCAGAGCCTCTCCAAAATGCGTCTGTGAAGGCCATTCTGACTCGGCGTTCTCAGTAAGTGCAGGCGGCAAAGCTTCCACAGCTTCAGGTTGCTTAGTAGGGGCAGCAACGGCGACACCTTCTTGACGATATGTGGGCTCTTCTTGATCTGAAACCTGGACGCCTTTTTCCGAGAGTGTAGCGGTACCAGTAAGCTCGTTCGTGTCTGTAGCTTCATCAATCCATTGAATGGTTTGCGCTTCATACACTTGTGTAAGCTCCTCGACGCTCACCTTCTCGGTAGTTCCCAGCGGTGAGTGCTGGAGGCTAGCCTGCCTATCTTTCCAAATTTGCTGTACTAGGCAGCCCACTTGCTCTTCAGTAAGTACATCCACCCAGTTGGTTAAATCCTCGGAGCTCGAGTCTTCCATGGCTGAGACAGCGTCGTCATCGCCATACGGCATCTGCTCATTGTAGTACGCAGCAGCTTTTCTTAAGCCAGTAATATCCTCATGATCTTCTTGGCTACTGCTCCCAATGCCGTGTAGTTTCGCTTTGATCAGCTCCTGGGTGATTTCCTTGATGGTCTTCTCGTCGACTGCGTCCTTCCCCACAAGCGATTCCAAGCTCTTTCGAACTACCGAAGCCGCTGCTTTCTTCACTTCCATGCCAACCGACCCAGAAGCATTGGCAAGCATCTTACTGACCAAGAAATCCGGAATCACTTTCATCACTCGATCCTCAAATGCTGCTATCCCCTGCTCCGAGTCAACATCACTCATTTCATAGAGACGAACTTCTTGCTCTGTCGATCGAGGCAGCGGTGGAAAAGCCGGCATTTGCTTCCTTGGAGGGTTCGTTGGATGAGCAAATATCGGTACGGATGTTGACGGTGCAGATGACGGTTTAGGCCTGTCTCGATCCTCCTTCCAGAGCTCTCGTCGTGCTGGAGCTCTATGTCGATAATTGTTTTGCTGCTGCTGCTGGTCGTAAGCAGCGGTGACAAAGGCGACGAATTCCTTGTAGTTGATAACCTCGTTCATGGGCATGTGCTGGGCACGGCGGCTGCGTACTCCTTTTCCATCAGAAGAATGGATATTACGGAAAAATGAAATGATCTTGGTCGTCGATACGGAAATCTGCAAGCGATGGAGGGCCATGCACGTCTCGATGCGGTTCACGTGGCCGTCCTTGTCGGTGTCCAAGTCGCTGAAAAGACGGCGAAGAACATCGGCATTCAAGCGCTTATCTCCATTGCCCAAACCGCCAAGTGAAAGAATGGGCTGGGCACCAAATGACGCTACCGATGGCATGGTGCGGAATTCCGACAAAACTTGTCTGCCAATGGACGATGAGGATCGCTCACTTGCTGGTGCTCTTGATCGACGAGCGCTCTTTTCTTCGTCCACAGATTCATCGGCGATCTCTCGAGAACCTGTGGCTTGCTTCTCTTTCTCTTCCTTCACTTTCTTGAAAGTATCATCCACCGGGAAGCTGTGATCTTGAGGAGTGCTATCAAGCTTCGAATCTGTGTGCTCGATAATAGGCCCCTTCGTGATGGTAGCGGCACTTGACTCAGGACTATCCGCAGGATCGCCAGGGTTTTTATCTTCATCTAAATCCTTCACCTCTCCCAGCACACGTTGAAACTCATTTTCTAATGGCTTGCTTGGGCTCACATCCTTTCGATTCGGCAGCTCCCTCGTCTTTACTTCTAGCATGGACATCAAATTCGGCTGTGCGTTCTCCTCATCTTCCATCCCGCCGTGCACCGGACTCGTCGCCATATGCTTCACTGCCACTCGCCCTATAGTGTTCCGTTTAACCCCAGGCTTCATCCACGACGCCTTCTTCTGCTGGTTGACAGCAACTTTATCGTCGAAGTCACTCCTTGCTGCTCTTTGTTTCGCCCCAGTCTTCCGATCCCCCGCCACCGCTTGACGCCTCTCCACCTGTTTTTGATCTTCTTTTCTCTCATCCTTCCTTACCCCTGCATTGCCACGCTGACTATAGACCGACGTTGGAGGAGGTGCTGCCTCCTTCCTCTTCTGGTTCCAGAACCGCTGGTTCGGAGGATACTGCTGTAGTTCTCGGTCGACGCGCGCGATGCGCCTCGCCACCTCCCACTCCACACGGCGCCTGTACCTTCGACTAACCTGCAGACTTGACTGCCCTTCCAGTGCCAGCAGCAGTTGGTCGGCCTCACTCTGCGCCGACGGTTCGGCTGGGAAAGCGACACCTCCGCCCCGCCGCCGCCTGGGCGCAGCGCTCTTCAGCACCAGCGCATTGTCCGTCCAGAGCAGCGGAAGACTGGTGCGTAGTTGCGCCTGTAGCTCGCGGTTGCGCGCGTTTACGTCGTTCAGCAGCGCGTAGCTGGCGTCGAGCCCCTCCATGGTCGCCGCTTGGGGCAAGATCGGTCGTCGCGCCAAGTTGAAGTGAAACCGGTACAATACCTCCAAATACCGATGACGCGGTCTCCGTCACGCGACTTTTGCATTTCTCTGCGATCTATCCCAAATCGAGCGCATGTTTATCGGCTTTCAAAGCAGCAAACACCTGCACGGACGCACACGTGCACGCATTTGATACACCTCGCCAGATCGGTGGCGCCGCGCGCTGCAAAGCGCTGTAACAGCCCTTTGAGGCTGCTTTTAGCGAAGCGTCGCACAAAGGAACCGCATTACCGGTACGGTCTTTGCGCTTTGATTGGTGGACGTGTCTGTGTGGCATACATACGAAAGCCCGTCCTGTCTGCTCATCACGGTAAATAAATGCTGGCAGCCAGCTAACTGATCAGGACCGTCAGTTGCGAACGTCAGCGCCAAGCCTCGAGTCCAGCATGTTGAGGAGCACGCGGCGTCTGCCTGCCCTCCGGACAGCGCTGGTTGCCCGCCACAACAGCAGCACTACCAGTAGCAGCAGCAGTGGCAACCGCCTCCCCCGCCTGTCGGACCTTGTGCTCATCCGCCATGGCGAGAGCGAGGGCAACGTGGCCCGCCAACGCTCCTTGGCCGGAGACCACAGCCTCTTCGCGGGCGAGTTCAAGCACCGGCACAGCTCCAACTGGCGGCTCACGGACCGCGGTAGGCGGCAGGCTGCGGCCGCCGGCGAGTGGCTCAAGCGCAACAACCTAGCGCACTTCGACCGCTACTTAGTGTCCGAATACCTGCGCGCTATGGAGACGGCGGGCCGCATGGGGCTGCCCGGAGCGCGCTGGTACGCCGAGATGCTCATCCGCGAGCGTGACTGGGGCGCCATGGACCTTATGAGCGAGCAGGAGCGCTTCATCAAGATGCAGGACGAGCTCAAGCGCCGCGAACTCAACCGGTTCTACTACGCGCCGCCTGGCGGCGAGTCCCTGGCAGCTGTGGCCCAGCGTGCTGACCGGTTGCTCGGCATATTGAACCACGAATGCCACGACAAGCGTGCCATCGTGGTGGCCCACGGAGAGGTCATCTGGGCCATGCGCACGCGGCTAGAACGGATGTCACAAGACACGTTTATCGAACTGCAGGAGTCAGGCCGCATGGTGGACCAGATCCACAACGGACACATCCTGCACTACACCAGGAAGGACCCGCTCACGGGCACGATGGCGCCGTTTTTCACGCACGTGCGCTCCGTGTGTCCGTGGAACGAGAAGCTCAGTCCCAAGGGCTGGATGAAGATCGACCGCCCCGTGTACGACAACGAGCTGCTGCTGGCCACTGCCGAGCGTGTGCCGCGAATGATTATTTCCGAGGAGTATCTCGAGAAGACGTACAACGGAGCCAAGATGCTGTCGGAGGGAGATATCACCCCGGAGGTGCTGTCGCATTCAACGAGCTTGGGCCAAGCAACGGCGTCAACGGAGGGAACAGCGACGAAATCGAAGACGCCTCCCGAAAAGAAGGACGAACGCCAAACACCGCTTTTGATCCCTGGGAAGCCCATGCTAAACCTGAAGAAGGTGGTCGTGGTGAAGAAGACGTCTCGATTCCAGCACGAAGCCGAGCTGTACGGCAACACTGGGTACGTTTGGCAAAGGCATTGACTGTGGATGAGTCAGAGACTGACGTATCCTTTTGGAATTCTTTTGTACCATTCAGTGAAGCGCTGAGGAAACAAATGTCGATGCGAGGGTTCGTTCATGACCGTCTGAAGGCTAGCCACGAACACCACGTCGAAGCGGTGGACGAAATCACCAACAGGTACACCACTCTTCAATCACGTGCTGGTATTGTTTCGCAGCGATCGTTCTGACGTCGGTTTTTGCAGCTTCAAGGAGCGCGATATCGACGTGAAGGTCGTGTCTGCAAACCAGCTTACCCACGAGGCCGTTGAGGGAACCGATATGATCTTCTCCGCAGGCGGCGACGGTACGTTTTTGAAGACCGCAAGCTTCGTAAACACCCCGATCCCGGTAGCAGGCCTGAACACGGACCCGAAGCGGAGCGAAGGGAATCTGTGCTGCTACAAGGTGGACAATGTCACTCACCGATTCAGTACGGCGTTGGACCGCTTACTCGAAGGAGACTTCAAGTGGCGTCTACGGCAGCGAATTCGTGTGGGTATGGTGAACCAGGATGGCTACTGGTACGAGCTGCCTCGCTATGCGTTGAACGAAGTGTTCATCGCGGAAAGCGACGCCTCCCGACCGTCGCACTACAACATCGGGATCGACCAGCACCAGCGTGAATCCCACCGCAGCAGTGGCATTCTCATGTGCACCGGAACGGGTTCGAGCGCGTGGTACTCGAGCGCGGTACGTCCTTCCACAGTAGTGGCGCATGTTGTGGCCAACTAAACTAACTGATGTTTGCGTTGCAGTGCCAAATCTATCGAGAGCAGGTAGCAAACGTCCTCAACGCAATGGATCACACACACACGAATGAAACGGTGACGGAGCTGACGGAATCGTACGTTTTACCCTTGGGCGATGGTGAAGTGTTGGTGTCTAATTCCTCTCCCTCTGCTTTGAATGCCTTGTTCTCAGTATTAACAAGCAGAACGTGTTCTCGGAGGACTCGCGGGACATGGGCTACATCGTGCGCGAGCCAATTATTAATGCTACGTTCGGTGATATTCGCTTTAGACGGTGCGTCGTGCTTGCTGCCGTCCGGTGTGATTGGGTGTTCTAACGTGTACTGTTATTGCTGCTTGCAGAGGCAAAGCTCGCCGAGTATCCATGCGGTCCCTCGGGTGGGATATGAAAGTCAACATAGATGGCATCTACTCGGTTCCGCTCGATTACGGCGTCCAGGCCGTCATGAAGATCGTCGACGAGCCGAAATACGTGCTGCGCACCGTGGATTTCTCCCCGCTGCCTGGCTCAGCGCCCAAGAAGAAAATCTTTTAGACGATTCAACGGGCTTCAAACAGTTTTGGACATGGCAATCAAGACCTTTGCAGATACCTCGGAGTGTATCGTTCGCTGTTGACCGTTGCTCATACTTGATGCACCTGTACAGGCTCATGACCAGCGAGTTCGCGAGCGGCGCCTTGGGGCCACTTGAGGACCATGATGCGTTGATGAGCTTCGAGGCGCGCGCTCTTCTCGGCAGCGCGACCGCGACCGAGAGCGGGACGAGGATGGCGAGCGCCGCCGACTGCTGTTCCGGCTGCGTTGTCCCCTCTCGCGCCCACGAGATCTTGAGCGGCTGTCACTGCGGCTGCGTCTACGGTGAGAGCGAGACCGGGAGCGAGACCGATGATCATGGTGCGAATGCCGTGACTCCCGTCGGGGGCTTGGATCTCGCTCCTTGCTTGACTTGGTGCGTTCCCGCGGCGGCGAACGACGCCTGGAATGTGAACGTTCGCGTCGACTTGCATCTCCCCTTTTTCGTGGCGAGGCTCGACCGCGAGTTACTCTTTCCACCAGCTCATCGAACACCTGCCTCTGCTTTTGCGCTGGCAACAAGGCGGCCGATTCAGCACCAGCGTCTGCAGTTCTGTAGAACTCGCGGAGAAGACCCTGAACCTCGTCACTCTCCCAGCGCATGGCGGATTTATCTTGGATCGCAGCAAGCTTCTCCTCGAGAAACTTGGTGAGCCGTAGCTGCTCCCCGTCACGCTTGAGCCCTTCCGACTTGTATTCAGCAACCGCCTTGGCATAGAGCTTTTCCTGCACGGACACGGGCAACAAGGCCATCGCCCCATCTTGGATCTGCTTGTATCGCTCAGACTCAATTTGGTTTTCAAGTGTGGACAGGAACACGCTCAGCGTGGTGGTCGGCTCCCACGAGTCCAGCTGGAACTGTTCGCGCAGTAGCTGCGTGAAGATTTGCTTGGCTTGCTTCAACTTGTTCTTCTTCTCCGCCTTCAAGTCTTCCCTTCGGTGCTCTACAAAATGCTCGAAAACCGCGCGACGCTCATCCATCGTCGGCACGCCCATAAAACGCGGGTCGCCTGCAATCTGCGGCAGTGCCACCGACCACTTGCAGAACGGCATGATGTTCTTGTCCCTCAGCATGGCTCGGAACTGTTCGATGCGCTTCTGCTCACGAGCCTTGCGTTCCTGCTCAGCTTGCAATTCTTCTGCAGTCAGTGGCTCTTCCTCTTCTTTCTCATCCACCACTGCCTCTTCCGCCTTCTCTTTCTGCTTGGCCTCCTCGTCTCGCTTCTCCTGGTGCTTCTTGTGCCTTTTCTGCTTCCTTCTCTCTTTCTTCACTGCCTTCTCTTGCTGCTTCTCGTGTTCTTCCCTCTTTGCAGCATTGATCGCCTCCTGTTTCCGAGCCTCTGCAGCGGCCGCAGCCTCCGCCTCGCCCCACTCGCTCGGTCGCTCCCACACCGACTCGCGCGTCTTCGAGTTGAAGTAGTAGAGCGTGCCGTTGCCCGCGTCGTGCGCTGTCCAGACGCCCGATCGAGCCACGGCGTTCTGCAGCATGAGCTTCATCATGAACTCGGTCTCGAGCGACGCGAGGCCCTCGGGTATCTCCCATTGGGACGAGTCCGTCTTGCGGTCGTAGTAGAAGAGACGCCCGTCGCCGTCGTCGTGCACCGACCATTCGTCCACAACCTGCAGTGCATTGAGTGTGAAGAGCTTCTGATCAGCCGTCATGTCGGCTTCGCTGGACGGAGGAGGAGGAGGTGGCGGCGCCAGGAGCTGCTGCGGATCACCCATCGCTCGTTTGGCTCGGACAATGCAGATTGTGTAAATCACACTAGATTGATGTGGCTCACGCATACATGTGGTGCACACAAATTGCATCAGCTCCAGCCATTGCCCGACCAGAACCAGTGTTGAAGTGGTCGCCGAAAATGTCGGCGGTGCAGGGCCGCGGACGGCGAGCGCCACCAAAGCGCCGCTTCGAGACGGACGCCGAGTACGAGGAGGAGCAGTTGCTGCTGGATCTGGAGACGGAGCTGCAGCAGGTGCAAGCGCTGAAAGTGCAAACGCAGCAGCGCCTGGGCCAGCTGCTGCAGGACCAGAAGCACCTGGAGCAGCAGCAGCGGCGCCTGCAGCGCCAGCACGAGCGCCACGATGCTGGCGCCGCCACCGCGCGTATGCTGCAGCTCCAGGAGCAAGAGCGCGAGCGGCTCGCAGCGGCGGAGGTCAAGCGACAGCGTGACGAGCAGGAGACCAAGGTCAGGGCCGAGGAGGCGCAGCGCCGCCGGGAGAACGCCATCGAGACGACCCACGACGGCGACCTGGAGGACCTCGACGCCTTCCT
>JAABLL010000266.1:0-18043 GCA_012295475.1 Phytophthora gonapodyides | reverse complement strand
TTGAGCGCCTCGCGCAGTAGCTGCAGCGTCTGGTCCAGCGTCGTCTCCAGCTCCGCGCGGGGGCCCGAGAGCGCCACGAGCGCGTCACTGTCCGAGATCTGATTGGTCATGGCCCGAGGAGTCCTGTGCGCACGAAGCGGCGAAAGGCAGAGTGACGGACGCTGATGAAGACGCCGCGCGAGGTCACCCGCGGAGGAGCGACGTGAGGCCACGAGAAAGGATGAAGGGCAGATGGCTATTTTGGAGCCCCGTCTCTCAGGAGACGCAAGATTGTTGCGCAGTTTTAAGTAAAACTTAAGGGCAATCTATCAATTGTGAGGTTGAACAGATGCATCAGTTGCCGATGCAGTGCCAGCCGAGTGCCAAGTGGAGCTCACCGCGCACCGCCTGCAGCTCTTGGAGCCCACAGATCCAGGGGGAGAGGGACCGACCGCGCGTCTGGCACGAGTTTAAAGTTGCACGACACCCCCGGGAGATTGTCAATCCGACGAGATGCGGTTGAGCTCTGCAAGCATGGTCGCCGGCGTCGGCGATTGTTTCCACCGCCGCGATCCAGCTTTACAGACGCAGCTAACCGATGTCCGTCTTCCTCTTGATTCGCGTCGGGCAGGCCGGATGCTGGAAGCTGCTGCAGCAGCGGCGGCGGATCAGGCTGGGCACACGAAGTGCAATTGCGGATACTTTCGACGTGGAGGTCACCACAATTGGACGCTCTGTCCCTCGGAGACTGCAGATTCCCGTTGAAGTGATGCCTCGTGCCCCACGTTACAGGTCGAGCCTGTGCCAGGGCAGCTTCGTCTCGAGATGCTCGTGTTGTAAAGCGAGTGTCGACTCGACAAGGCGTTGAGCGTCGACCAGTCTGGTCACCAGGAATGGTGCGAGTGATCTTGCCAGCTTGGTCCTCGGATGGTGGACCATGCAAGGACGCGTGTCGAAATGAGAAGTCGAGACAGAAGACGTGGCAAGCCAAGCGGACAACAAATCCTTGCTTTCATACTCGTTTAACGGTGGCTCGTAGCTTGTCTGATGCGCGGAACGCACACGCTTTCTTGTCGGGCTTCGCACATCTTGGGGACCCGTGCCGGTGAGCACCCTGCAACTACGCGGACTGCCAGGGAGACCGCACAAATCCCATCTGCACCCAGACGAGTCGTGCTGTGGCTGGAGAATGCATGGCGGTCTTACCTTAGCCACGCCTGACTGGGAGCAAATTGATCGCGCCTCACGACACGGATTGCTCTTCCTCCTCCCAGTCGTACTCGTCGTACGACTCCTCTGGTCTAGGTGATACAGCCGCCTCCGGCTTGGCCTTCGCTTCTTCCTCCTCGGCCTCCTCATGGTCTGACGTCTGGGGAGACGGCGGGGTGCCGTCAATGGGCAGGTCGGCGGCACTCTGGCCTTCGGACAGCGCAGGCAGACCCAGCGAGTCGTAGCTCTCCTCTTTCGCTATGGCGTCGACGTCTTCGGACTTGGCGGCCAGCACTCCTGTCACTACGGACGTGCCGTCAAGTCCGTAGCCACTCGAGTATTCCACTGCGTCTCGCAGCTTCTTGCTCAGCAGCAACGCCAGCTCCTCTTCCAATCTGCTATTCGCTTCGTGCTCGTCATGCTGCTCTCTCCAACACAGCGCCTTCCAGTAATGCGGCAGTTCTAGCGTGTTGTCACAAGTCTGAAGAGGAGACGCAGTGGGGGTGAGTTTGACTACCAACGCTAGCAAGAAGAAGACTACACAACACGTACGTGAGCCTGCGGAAGCATGTGGAGACACTTTTCGTGGTCAGTGGCGGAGATCGCAGTGAAAGGCATCTCGATCCGTAAGAACTGTGGGCCAAACAAGCAGGTGAGACAGCAGAAACGAAATGGTTCAGACAAGAGATCAACCGCGTACCTCGGTGCCTGGCAGCGGCAGCGTATCGACGCCCGTCACGAACTTGATGAACTTCCGCTTCAACGGCGGCTCGAACCCGTTCACCGTCTGCCAGAAGACACTCGCCAGGGACCGACAGCTCGTGAACTCCGCGTCGGCTGCAACTCGGAAGACTTCGGTAATGACAAAGTCGTCGTCCTGGCCATCGACAGCGCCGCAAACGCTTTCGGTCAGGTCGGCCTCGGTCATACCAACAAGACGAAGCTGGTCGATGGCAAGGACCCGGCCAAAACCACGACGCACGCATTGCAGCTGCCACCCAACCCCAGACGATGGCCCGAACTTTTCTCGCAGCACTTTGGCGATGTACGCGTCTACACTGAGAGTATCATCGGCACCCTCGAACTTGAGATACTCGGCAAAATCTGACGGCTTCATGTCTTTCATCCCAGCCAACGACTTGAATAACTGCGGGTCAAACAGCTCAACCTCCTCCAGCGTCACGCAGTGTTCCGGGTCCAGCAGCAAGCGGAAGAACAGCGCGTGGATCTTCAATTGTATCGAGCTGAAGTGCGTAAGTGCACTGGCCAGGAACCATCCCACGAAGGTGAGCAGCTTGCGGGTCTCAGGTGAGTCTAATGTGTTCTCGTTCAGCCAGTAGCTCTCGGCCCCCTGCACATACTCGAATACTGCAGTCGTCGGCTTTGAAATGCGGAGCTGGGATGCCGCGAACGCATGAGCTGATACACTTCGATCCAGTAGAAAGGTGTCGTCCTCCACGTTCTTGTTGACAACTCGCCTGATCGCTTCTCCGTCGTTGGCCTCCCATTCGAGCTGGAAACCNCCACTTGCAGTTACCTGAACAGAGTCTGCATCTGACAACACGCTGCCCGTCGGTATTCGCTTCCACTTGGACGCGAGTTGCATGCCCACGAGCCCAAACCATTCCTTCAGTGGGCCCTTTCCTTCTCCTTCTTCTACCTTTGCTCCATCAACAAGCTTCTCGCCAAATGAGCTCTTGAAGAACGGGAAAAGAGAGACGTTCGAGAGGCTTTTCTCCGACGAGAGATGGTGGCGCCAGACGTACTCCACACTTGACTGCAATACGTCCTCGCGGTCACAGACGACGTTGACTTTTGGGAACACAGCAAGATCACCTTCGTCCGGGGAGTCTTGGTTGGATCGACGGCTCAATTCCACTGCAAGGAGAAGCGTCTTGCACATGGGATCGAGCAGGAGATAAAGGTGATCGGTAGGCAGCCCCATCGCTGCGAGAACGCTGCTCACTGGATGCCAGTTGTCGCTGAGCTCTTCTCGAGGCTGGTTCACCAGGTGCGGGTAGAACACCTTCACCAGGCGGCTCAGACCTGCAGAGACAGTTGGTCGATTCCCAAGCTTGGTGAAAGGATCATTGTCTGAAGTCCACGAGAAGGTAAGAAGAGCCGTAGCGATCTTGAGGTACTCCCACGTCGAGTCATGATATGCTTGGCGCACAGCTTCAGCGACCTCCAGGACCTCCTCCATCTCAATCTCAGATACAAGCGAGTTCCTTAACTCAAGAGACCGCTGCATATCTCCAGCAACAACAGAGCAGACATCGCCTAGGACGGCTAGACATTCGTTGAGAAGCGACGTCGCTAGATCAAGTTCCTGGGCGATGTCACTGCTGAGAAGGCTCTTGAGATGGGGCTCTGGTACGGCAAGCCCATACTGTTCCAGCATCGAAATGATCGACCCCTCCATACTCTCAGCAATCGACGAGTGGCGCTGAACCGCCTCGGTCAATGCTCGAGTAGAGCACCACGCTAAATGTCCCCGCGCATTTACCTCCGTCGGTCGGTTTTCGTCTTCGAGGAAGGCCCACCGCTTGAGCTCGTCAACCAGCCGCTTCGACTCGGACTGCGGTTCTTCAGCTTCTGGAACATCCTCCAAGTCCGCCAAGGCCTGACCTTGCTGCAAGCCTACAAGCGGGGGCACCACGCTCGGCGTAGTGGTGTCGCCAGATGTCTCCGTCTTTTCAACATCTAGGTCATTGTTCTCCTTGCTGTCGTCGCCATCTTCATCGAAGCTGTTTTCGTACTCGGATCCATTGTTTTCCTCCGTCCGACTGGTCAGTGGTTTGTCAGGCGCGGTTGACGGCTCGTTGGGTAGACTTTGCGCAACTTCTGCTGCAGCATCTCGCGTGTAACTTGAAGTATTCTCTTGCGGAGCAGATTCATCAGCGTTGGTTGTGTTTTCTTCTAGCCTGCTCTCTGCGGGCGTTTGATTCACCTCAGCATTCACGTCACCCTGGTCCTCGTTTTCACCTGCTTCGGCATCGAAACTGTTTTCGTAGTCTGACTGGTTGTCACTTGCGTTTGTCCGAGATGAAAGCTGCTCGTGCTCGAGAGGTTCCCTGGCGGCATCCGGTTCCGTAAGATCGGGTGTTGGAGAAGCGTCTTCTGTATCAGCGTTGCTGTTCCCATGTGCAGGATCCTCGTCCTCAACAGCACCTTCGGGTGGTGACTCGGGCAGCGCTGCCACGGTTTGAGATGCAGCAGCTTCAACATCGTCAAGATCGTCATCTTGGTCCCCACTCTCCATTGAGTTATCCCCGTAGTCGGACTGGTTGTCCGTTGGCGTCGTTGTCTCCTCCTCCTCTTTTTCCAGAGCACCAGCACTGGGGTTGTCACCCTCTTCGGGTCCGAATGAGCCGGCTGGGTTATCGTCCTCATTCGCACTCTTTCTACTTGTCGGTCGGTCCAGATGCTCCTCGCTTCCGTTGTTCCCCTCATCTTCTTCGTACTCGTTTTCGCTGCTAGTTTTTCCCTGGATGGCATCACCCTCGCGTGAAGCATTACCGCGAACAAAGTCCAGGCTCTCGTCTAGTAAATCGACCAGATCTGCGGCCGACTCGTGGTCGTGGCTCTTCAAAGGCTGCTTGTCAATGGAGCTACCCTCTCTTCGCCCAATAGTGTTCTTGTCGGCACCTGGATCACTGTCCGATTGAGCCTGCGCACCGCTTGACTTCGCGTTTGGTTCAATCACTTCAGGACTGGGTTGTCGCCTTTCCTCTCGACTAGAATCACGCATCCGTCCACTGAGAGCGAGCAGCTCCTTCGGGGTCATATCTTTCGCGAACTCGACCATTTCCGTGATGATGGAATGAGCCGCGAGCACACGGCCCAGCCTCTGGTTCGGCTTTATCAGCAGTGGGTTCTGCTGCCGGAAACAATCCAGGTTGACCCCTCTTGCCTGCAACTCTGTCTCGGCAAAGTCCAGGTCGGTGACCATCTTCAGGAAGTAGTTTCGCCCGCGCCATAAGAAAGGAGGAGGAGTTCTGCGTCACAGCAAACAATGCTGTTAGTATGACCGTAGCGGGAACACTCAACAACGTGGTGATGCAGCGAACGTACTCTGCCTGAGCTCCAGCCTCCAGCATCCATTCGACCAGCGCTTCCACACACTGAATCCCAGCTACTTGCAGATCAGTAGCGAGCTGTTGCGCCAGCTTCGTCGCTTCACGCGCGTTTGTCATTGCACCGGGGTTTCCTCCGTGGCGGCTCAATGGAGTCGATGCCAGAGCCATTCCTCCCCTCGAGCGCATTTGCTGCCGGCCTGCGCTGATCGAGGTCGGAGGCTCGGTTGGTCGTGACGGAAGGAACAGAGACTCTTGTACGGGCGTGCAGAGGATCAGGGCGCTTAACTGGTACAGCAACGTCTCGCGAGTGTCGATCGCCTTCAGGACCTTGAAACGAAGCTTCTCTTCTTTGCTTGGCTGCGCGGATTCCTGTGGTATCAAGCCAGGCAATGAGCAATTTGTCGGCAAACAACTTCACCAACAAAGAATCTTACCGAAGGAGGCTTCGAAAGCGTGCCGAGAGGCATCAGCTTCCCGCTTGAAGGCTTTTTCGGCTCGCGGTTGCGCTTCCCGCCACGCTTACCTGCCGTTCGGCCGTTAACAAGACGCAAGCCTGAATTCAAGAAGTGTTAGACGTACCATACTGCGCTCGTTCGTTGCGGATCTTGGTCTCCTTGGCCAACGGTGTCGGCGGGGTGCTGTAAGTTGGGGAATGGGCCGGTGACTGGGCCTTGTTGGAGTTGGGCGGTGGGTCAACTGAAAAGCGATCGTTCCAGCCTTGTTCTCGTCGATTTAACTCTTCCTCCGAGAGTGTAACGAGGTGACGGTGGCCTCGCAGGGGGTGACTCGGCTTGCGAGTACCAGCCTTCCTCGAGTGTCGTTGGTCGAGGAAGTTCTTGACGAGGGATTCCCGCTTCGCTGTCGCCATGGCTCGTTCCCCGCGCGTCGAGATCAAGAGTCCATCGACTCCTGCAGCCACACTCCACTGTAAATAGAGACGAAACTCCTCCACGCGAGTCAATCCGCAATGGCCCAGTCAAGCCTGCGTGTTAATGACTCTTACCGCTTAGGGCTGGCTGGCCTTCTGCCGTTTGATGTCGGCTTTGACGGCCGCCTTGCACTCGGCTACAGCCTCCAGCTCTCTATCGATCGCTGCGCTCTGACTCGTGCCACTCTGCCTGCCTCGCTCACGACGCAGCTTCCGCTCGCGCTCACGCAAGGACATGAGCAGCGTGAAGTCCGAAGACGCAAACGCGCCGGCCGCCTCGGGGATGTCGTCGGTCGTCGCCGGCACTTCGGACGTCTCGTGGAAGTTGGAGCCGCCGACGTAGAGTCCGCCGGTGCACAGCAGCACGAGCCACAGGCCCGTAGCATGGTACGCTCGGAAGGAGAGCAGGTGCATCTTGAGCGTCGACTTCCACTGCTTGACGACGCTGCCCTGCTGGTTCGAGCACGACTCGCACTGCGGGTAGAAGCGGAAGGTCGTCTTGCGCCCCAGCATCCGCCGGAAGAGCTTCTCGTCCGTCCGCTTGGCCACCCTACACAACAGCAGCACAACACACGTCTCGTCAAGACCGAAAGAGCCGCAGATCAGCAGCAGGGACCTCCCCACTGCAGCAGAAGTCGGCCTACAGTTTGGGCGGCTGATGGTCTGCGTGGTAGCGCACGCCGCGCTTGATGCCGCACGTGTGGCAGCCAAAGAGTCGGCCGAGCTCCTGGATAACGCCGCGCTCGACGCCCGTGGCGTACTCAACTGTGGCCGGCAGCGACGCTTTCTTGAGGTGGAAGGCGCCCAGGTCGGCGTAGGGCGAGGGCGCCAAGGCGCTCCAGCGGCCGCCCAGCAGGCGAAAACACAGCAAACCCATCACTGCGTAGACAGGGTACGGCGCCTGCGGGAGGTCCTCCCAGCGCTCCTGCAGCTTGCGTCGAGCTTGGCGCCACGCCGTAGGAGGCGGCAGACTGCGCACAAGCCAGCTGCTCCAGCTCTTCTCGCTGGCGCGCCGGCTCCGCGCCAGTTCCTGGAACGTCTCGCGCGGCACCGACGCAAAGTGCAGCGCCAGCACCGACGAAGAGGCCACGGCGGCCGCGCCTACGAGTTGGGGAAGCAGGAAGCCTGACGCTGAGCCGATGCGCAGCGCCTTCTGCGCCACTTGAGCCACCGATACGCCGGCCAGGAACACTGTGCCACCTGTAGCTGCATCTAGGACATGCGCGGTGAGCGACTCGTACACGGAGACGGATCGGTCGCTCGTGAAGTGCAGCCGCAGCCGCCGCACAGCTTCCTCGGCGTCCATGCTGAAGCACTGAATGACTGAATGTCATGGGGAATTAGTAGAATCTGTAGCGAATTGACGTAATTCCTAGGCTGAAGTGGAAATGGCTACATTGCTATTCTGGTCATTGCTGCTGAAGGAGTGGCAAATAGTGCTGCTGCTGCTGGCGATGGAGGAGGATGTGGGCGCGCCCGCCGATCGGCGCAGATCGCTGGCCTCGCAGATGGAGGAGATGGCCAGCGACGGCGCCTTCCTGCGCGCCATCGAGCACCGGAGCCCGCAGATGGACGTGTGCCGGGCCATTCTGCGCAAACCCACGGGCAAGCGCACTCTCGAGGACATCCACGTGGTAAGTCTAGCTGTTGCATTCGCCTTGAGGATGTAGATAGTCCTCATCGTGTTGTTCCATATCCTACTGCAGCTCAAGTCGTTATTCGCGTCGTCCAAACTGCTCGATTTCTTCTCCAACCTCGACGCATGTTCGTACAATGCGCATTGCCATCTTCTCGTTGAATAGTTGAGCCGCTCTGTATCTGACAGTGTGGCTCTACCTTGTTTCTTTTGGGCTTCCTCCTCCCCAGTTAAGGTGAGTCCCGTTGTCGCGACTTGTTGGGGACTCGCTTTCCTCTGACTGCTGTTGTCGTTGTCGTCCAGCTGGATCGATTGTATCAATCGCTCGAGATTGTTGTGCACACGGAGAAAGGGGTGTACGTGTTCCACGAGGTACGATCGGCTGTGTGGCTATGGCCGAAACATCCAAATGCTGATGCTGTAGTTCTGCATCCTTTCTGCCCAGGGCGACGACGGTGACAGCTTTTATCTTGTCTACTCGGGTCGAGGTAAGAGCTCGAAGATCTAAAGGTCACTAGAACTTGCAAGTTACTGACAGTGATGAAAACGCAGTGGAAGTGGTGAAGAATGAAGTGGATAACCCCGCTCGGACCAACGGAACCGTCCATCTGACCTTCCTGGGTCCAGGTGACACCTTTGGAGAACGAGCCTTGCTCTCGAGCACAGACGTACGCGCAGGTGAGAGCTACGCAGCATCAGCACCTCTACTTCATTGACAGTCTAACGTTTCTGGTGTAGCGTCCGTGATCGTTGTGAGTACGCCAACAGAACTCGTCTTCATCAATCGAGTCGTCTTCAGCGAGTTGCTCAAGGAATCGCACGACTCAAGTACCCACTCGCTCGAAATCACGAAGCGCTTTCGAAGCAACAAAGATATCGTGAGGAACATTTTCATGCGGAGCTCCACCCAGCGATCGGAAAAGGACCTCAAGTTCGCTGTGGAGTACCTGAAGAGCGTCAAATTCTTCTCAAGATTCTCGTTTGAGGTCCGAAAGCAGCTTTGCAAGGTGATGCGCCTCGTTAGTGCTGTCAGCAACACTGTTCTCTTCGCGGAAGGTCAAGTGGGGCGACATTTCTACATCATCTTCACGGGCTGTGTGGACGTGTCCGTCCGAGCAAAGAATCGGTTTGAGGAAACGAAGGAGAACGTGGTCTCCAGACTTGGAGAGGGCGAGTACTTCGGCGAATTGGCGCTCTCTCAGGCTGACGGCGTGCGTCGAGCAACAGTGGTGTGCACCGAGTTCTGTGAGCTGCTCGTTCTTGGCCGGGATGAATACGAGCCTTTGATTAAAAAGTACCAGAACGAATACCACGCACAGTACGCACAAATGCTGAGGAAGAACCCATACTTCATGGGACCCGAGTGGGACGACAACACCATTGAAGGCATGTGCTCGGTCATGACGGAGAAGTACATTCCCTTCAAAGGGGAAATCTGCAAGCAGGTCGGTTCATGTCGTTCTTCAATCATGTTGCTGCCGGCTTCTGACTTTGCTTGGTGATTCAGGGATCACGAGCGGGCGAACTCTTCATTGTAACCCGGGGAGAGTGTCGGATCATTCACGACGGCAAACACCCGATCACCAACGCGCGCCAGGTGTACGAGCTTGGGCGATACGGCCCGAATTCAGTCTTAGGTTGTGCCGAGTACGTTGGCTTTGTCATCTGCCTTCTTTTGGTTTTGCATCAACTAAGTTGATCGGGTTGCTCTCTGCAGGGCGTCAGCGGGAAGATTCAACGACATTTTCATCCGCGAGTACTCCATCCTGGCCGAGTCGCCCATGAAAATCCTAGTTCTCTCACGGTTCGACATCTTCCACCTCATGTCAGCGGAGGCTCGCGCAAGTCTTCAGCGCTCTTCGAACGGGTATATTCGCGAATCCATTCAAAGTCGCGCCTTGAAATCAGTGGCGTGGGAGAAGTACAAGAAGACCTTCATTGGCAGCGTCATGGCTGAAAACCTGTACCAACCGTTCGGGGCCTTTGGCAGTCGTTCGGATCGGAGCGCCATGGAACAAGCTGCTATGATGGGGAAGTCGCAGTCCGCACCTCTGCTGCCACTGAACCACGCTCGCACACTCGTCGATCCTGGTTCCCTCATGCTTGAGTGGCGCAAAGGGGTTGCTAAGATGGCCACCCCGGCTGGAGCGCGGCAAGCGAGCAAAAGCCCGACCGAAGCCCAGCAGAACAACTCGAAAACCGCACCACCTTCAGACGAAGCGCCAGTCGACGACCGACCAGTGTCTCCAAACAGTATTTCCATCAAAGGGCGAAGCTCTTCGCTCCCGCAGGACAACCTCGACATCCGGGCATTGCAAACGCAAGTGCTTCGATCTGCTTCGGGGTCTCAATTGCTGCAGAGAAGATCGTCAACCACCACTGTGCTCGCGATAACATCTCGTCAGGGATCTGGCCGAGCAAAGTTGCCCCCCGTGGCGCAGGATGACTCGATGTCCAGGCTGCCGCTTTCCCTAACTGGGGGGTCTGGTAGCAGCAGGTCGCTAAATCGTCGTCCTAAGAGCTTGAGCGCTGTGGGCGACATCGGCCCTATCGACAAGAGCTCTCGAGTCTTGCTTTCTGCCGTGTCTCCCATCAAAGAGGTAGCCGAGGTGCCGCCCAAGTCGAGGGAGTTCCGCAGTGACTTGCGCCGGTGCGGCCGCATCAGAACGGAAAAGGTGGACAGCGTTCTCAATGCCTCGAAGAACGGGCCTGCTGGTGCGTCTTCCAGCGCGGCGGTCACTGCAGCAACGATCTGGGATCCTGTCCACGGCGTGTGCCAGCCTTTCGCCGTGCTGGGGTTCATGAAGGAGCAGACGGCTCGGCCGGCGTCCCGAGGCATCTCCTTGTCGCTATCGACGGGCAAATTGTCGAGGTCAGCCAAGTCCGCCGCCGACCAGCTCCGTAAAGCAGCGGCTGCAGCAGTGAGCGCTGCCGGTCACGCGGAGTTCACGCGCTTCCGCGTGTTCGGCAAGTTTCGCGACATTGAGGACGCGCTAGACCTGTTCCGGCAAATATGCGTCGTGGAGAAGAGTGCCGGGTTGTCGGAAGGCCGCGACTGCAGCCGCTTCGCCATCTACAAGGAGGACGAGATGACCATGGCACTGGAGAACTTCCCGAGCGACACGGCGCCCCTCACGACGGCGCAGTTCAGCGCCGCCGACCTGCCGCAGGCCACGGGCCAGCGCTTCGCGTGCGTGAGCGTCTCACTGCCGCCTGCAGGGACCGCCGTATCGTGCGTCGAGGCCGTCGTAGTGCACGTGTACCAGTGCTTCCCGACGCCGCAGAGCGCCGTGAGGTTTGCGCGGCAGGTGGCGGCCACACTGCTGGCCCCTAGCGCACTGAGCATCGTGCCGCTGTTCGAGTGGATCGCGCTGGCCGAGCTGGAGCGCTTCGACGCTCGCAGTACCGACCTGGAGCAGGAGCTGGAGCTGGCCATGCGTCGCGGCGGCCGGGAGAGCACGTGGAAGGCGCGGAAGGAGGCCGTCAAGAAGGGCGGCAGGCTCAAGTCGCCTTCAACTTCAACATGACCCTTTCAAATCTGATTAAAAATATAATCATTTATTGACCACACTCACACTGAGATTCCTCGCTCGACGCTCGCCATGGCTCCCCGCACGGCCGTGACGCTCAACATCTACGACCTCGTGGAGGCCAACGAGTTCATGGCGCGTACGTCTACTGTGACTGCCTATCTTCCTGTTGCTCGGTTATCTGACGCGTGGTGTTTGCAGCGCTGGGGTTCGGCATCTTCCATAGTGGCGTTGAAATCGCCGGCGAGGAATTCTCGTACGCCAGCGGCGCCGGCGTCTTCTCCTCGAGCCCCAGACAGGCTCCTGGTAAGACATGTTTACATATACTAAATGCAATAAGGTGGTGATAACAGCTGCCCTGCAGGCGCCAAGTTCCGCGAGTCCATCGACATGGGCTTCTTCGAGGGCAGCTTCCAGGAGGCCCATCGCCTGGCCTACTCGTTGAGTCCCGATTTCGAGGGAGAAGCCTACAACCTCTTCAGCAAGTACGAGCCCTTGGGCTGAGAGGGATAAAGGGCCAGCTCACTGATTCTTGTGCTGCTAGGAACTGCAACACGTACGCTGACGCACTGTGTCAATTGCTGCTGGGGAAGCCCATTCCGGGCTATGTGAACCGGGCGGCCTACCTGGGCTCCTTCCTCAGCTGCCTCATGCCAGCGGATATGACGGATCAGGCACCCGTGGGGGACCCCAACGCGCCCCAGGGCGTCGGAAACGGAGCCCCGCGCCGCTCCGACTTCGTCTACACGCCATTCTCCGGTGAGTTGCCAGTGTGGCATATCACTTGTGGTCGCCTCTAACAGGAAATCTGTGTGGCAAACTGACAGGCTCGGGCCAGACTATGGGCAGCACCGCGGACACTTCGTCGTCGTCGGACTCGACACTAGCTGATCGGCGCGAGAAAGTTCGGCTGGCAGCTTTGCGGCGAATGGGCGAGCCAGGACAGTAGAGACTCGCCCCCTTGGCTCTGCTAAATATGAAAAGATTCTTGAGCAGGCGACTCTCGGTTTCACTAACTTGCTGGGGGAGAGGCAGCCCGGCGGAGGAGATACTCTCTACGTGGCAGGTAGCATGGGGAAGGCGCCATCGCCGAGTAAGAAAGGCAGCGCGCATACCGGCGGTCGGGCGCTGTCGAGTGCCTCGAGATCCGAAAACAGCTCAGGGTCGACTCCTTTTGACGACGCGGATGCCGGAGGCGTCGCCTCCGCCCCTCCTCGAGTGGAGAGCACCATTGTGAGTCGAGAGACGGCGACACATCACGCTTTCGCTAATAGGTAAGGCACCAAGCGACGTACACAATACCTCAAGGCTAAGCTGACGAGTGCATTTGGTGGTGTGTTCAACCAGTCGAAAGGAAGACTTCGTCTACGCCCCAACGAGCCACTACTTCCACATCCTGAACGACCACTGCCAATGGGACCGCGAGGCCCGATCGGCGTTGTTGGTCGTGGTCGGACAGCCTGGCGATGGTAAAACTGCACTTCTGGCGAACTGGGCCGAGGAGCGGCGGAGATCGATTAAAGGCGCACGAGAACTCATCTACGAGCACTACAGCGGCTGCTCCTACGACAGCGTGAAGCTCTCGTTGCTTCTATTCCGATTCATGAACCAGCTCAAGATCTCGTACAGCCTGCGTGACTTCGAGCTCCCGCGCGAGCACGAGGAGGAAAAGCTCAAGTTTTCCTTCAGTCGGTGCTTGGAGGCTGCGGTAGGAAAAGGAGAGCACACGACAGGGCCAGCTTCGAAACGGAAACGGTACACCTGCAAGATGTAGAGCTGCTGGCTTGAACCTCCTAGCTGACAGTGATTGCTTGCAGTATTATTCTTGTTCTCGATGGGATTGACTGCATTAGGACTGAAGATGGAGGGGATTCTCTCTCCTGGCTACCGAACACCTTCCCTGCTGGAGTCCGCATCATTGTCTCGACTACGCAGACCAGCGCTAACGGAAAGAGTCATCTGCATCGCTGCCAGAAAATCGTCCGCCAACCGGCCGTCTATGACAGCGAGTACGTCGGATCAACTCTGCAGTGCTCGCTGTTAACAACTAACTGACTGTTATTCCTTGAGCAGTGGGGATCTGCTCTACGATGCTACACTTCCACCTCGCGACAAGGAATCCCACACGATCCGCGAACTACGCCGCCGCAATGCTGCGTTTATGGTGGCCGAACCACTGGACGAAGTGTCATGCGCGGCGATTCTAGAGGTGAGCGAGTTCGCCCCTTCCCGATGATAAACTGAGAGAGAGGTTAATCAAGTGTGTGGCTCCTTGCAGATGTACGAGCGAAAGTTTTCTCGCCAACTCGATTCCCAAGAGAAGGAATGTGTTGTAGCCGCTCGAGGGAGCTCGAATCCGTTGTACGTGCGACTTCTGCTCAACGGTCTGGAGTTGTTTGATCCGAGTGAGAGCGCCCAGCGTCGAGAGTGGCTTGAACAAGCCTGCACGAGCAACCGATTGAACGTCGTCTACGAGCTTTTGATGAAGCAGTGGAACACGATCCTGCTGAAGGATCTATTCGCTGAGCTGAAGGAACGTACAGCACAACTCGAAGCNCTTCGTCACTCCCTGGTGATCGAAATGGCCAAGTCAAAGGCGCAGCAATCGAATTGTCGAGTAGCAACAACAGCGGTGCGTCGACGAAGCCCACCGATCAAGGAGACGTTGAAAGTCTGCAGATTACCATCGAGCAGCGCGCTCTGTTGGTTCGACACACGCTCTCGCTTCTTGCCGTGTCTCGCTACGGGTTGTCCGAGAACGATTTCGTTCGACTCTTTGGTGACGGCGTCTCGCGGAGCGTCTGCCAGCAACTCTTGTCACTCTTGAAGCCCCACCTGATGACGATTCGCCGGTACGACTGCGGCCCAGCATTGCACCCCCACAGCAATGTGACGTCAGGGGCTGTTACTCCAGCTCTCAGCGCCAACAAAGGCGGTGGCAATCAAGACAGCGCGGGTGGCGTCATTGTACTTTACGATCTGAGCCACAACCAGCTGCGGCTTCTGACTCGGTACGGCTTCTTGCATGAAGACCAGCTGCGGAATTGCTACTACCGTGAGCTTGCAGTGTATTTTGAAGCAATGGAGGCATGTCAGCGCCGTGTCGATGAACTACCCGTGCAGTTGGAGCGGTGTTCCATGTGGGGCGTGCTGCAGAACGCACTGGTTAACATGAAAATGTTCCAGCTGTGGTGGAGCGAGCGGAATCGGCAGGAGTTCTTCTCGTACTGGGTGGTTCTGTCGGCGAACTTCTCCATGCACGACCCAGTGGACGACTTCATTCGCTCCCTGGACGAGTACATCGCCCAAGAAATGCCGAGTGCCGAGCAGTTGCTCTCCATCTTCCTCACGATCACCGACTTCCTCCGAGCGTGGCAGAAAGTGGACGAGTCTCGAGTCGTCAACCTTGTGCTCAGCCGGCCCAAGCCTCCTCAGCTTCAAGAGTTCCTTACCAGTCTTGGTACTTTTTCAACGACGGGCTTGTCTGAGCTGGAGGCGGAGCGAGTGCAGAAGGAGATTGACGCGTTGGGGATTCATTCCGAGGATGGCTACTACGTTCGGCGGTGGCTTTGGACGCAGTTTCCCCTGATCGGAACTGCGTTCGAAAGTCGAGTTTTCCGCAGTGCTGCCTCTGGCCGAGGCCCTGCAAACGGCGACTCCACAACAAGTACAAGAGATGAAGCTGATAGCACCGAGCACCGAGAACCACAAACGAAGAAAGGTGCCGCTGCGAGGAAAGCGCCACAAAGTCCCGTTGGTGTGGTGTTGCCCAAGGGCTTCGGTAGGGCGAAGAAGTTGGTTCCAGCGAAGCGCAGACCGCCACACAAAGTTTCTCCGTCCGTTGCACCCGAGGGTATAGCGGACAACGAAATGGGAGCGCTGGAGTTCCTGTCGGCAGAGAACAGCGAAGGCTCTCTGGGCTCCGTCTCGAAGCTTGAGGTTTGTTGCGCAAGCTCCTGCATTATTCCGTGGTGAGGTGGTCTCACGGCTCGTCTTGTTGCTGTCCTCTTGTTGTAGAGCCAACTGATGGAGCTCCGGATGAAATACGACCGGATCAAGTTCGTCGCGCGTGAGAAGAGTGAAACACTCAAAGCGCTCGAGTCTCGCGTGCAGGACGCTCGAGCTGAAATCACCGCAGCGGGCCAAAGCGCGACACAGATCGACGATCTGCTCGAGAACATTCGCAACGTCAACGACGAAGCTGCTCTGGGTCGTCAGCGCAGCGAGTACTACAAGCTGATCCTGCGTCACTGCGAGCTGAACCCCGCTCGAGACCCCAAGACGATCGAAACTGCGGAGGCGACTGTGGCCAAGCTCAAGCGCGAGATCGTGGAGCTGCAACAGAAGGCGCAGGTGGTTTCGTACGAGAAGCGGCTGGCCAGTCTCGACGTCCCAAAGCTCGTGCAAGTGACGCAAGACAAGGCCGCCATCCACCAGGAGGCGCTTTCGCGTCTGCGATGGCGTCAAGAGCTCGATCGTCGACTGTACTACGCCAGCCTCTCAGCGAAAGATGGCCACAGCATAGTGAAGCCTGCCAAGGCGAGCTCTCCGTCAAAGAAGAGTTCGTTGATTCCGAGCCCGGACGTCGCCAGCCGCGACAGCATCAGCTCCCCAGCGGAGGATTCGGCGCAGAACGCACCGGTCGACGCCAACTTCGTGCGAGCGAAGGACAAACTGATCCACATGAAGGAGACGTCGATAGCTCGACAGAAGAACGCCGAGAGCTTGCAGATGTACGTTGGCAGCGCCTACAAGGATGACGGGATACTGGGCGCCCTGCGGCAGGTCGGCATCAACAAGCCCGAGGAAGCGCTGCTGTGCTGGCAGAACCAGCTCGACCACTCGGTGCAGCTGGAAGAGGAGGAGAAGCAGGCGGAGCAGCGCGTGCTCGAGTACCGTGAGAAGCTGGAGCTTCTGCAGACCCAGTTCGTGAACCTCAAGCTCAGCGGCAGCTCCAGTGGGAAGGTCGACAGCTCACAGGAAGACGACGTGGCCAACGCCAATGGAGACGACGACGCGGCAGCCTCCAAGACGAGCGTCAACGTCAAGATGCTGGAGAAGCAGCTGGCTGAGGCGAATGCTGTCAAGCAGAAGAAGAAGGAGCGAGCCGCGAGACTACGCACCTTGCACGAGAAGCTGCAGCTGGGGCTGTTGCACATCGCTCAGCTGCTGGGCGTGGGCTCCGTGCAGCAGCTGAATGCTCTGGAACTCGTGGACTCGATCGAAAAGACCGTGCGTGTCATACTGGGCGACGAAGCGCACCTGCAGGCGACGCCCAGCCCCAGCTTCCGCCACAAGAACAGCATCCGCATGGTCAACCTCACGGGCCAACTAGGGGACACCGCAGGCCTGCCGTTCGACACTCGCAGCGACGACGACAAGGTGCGCTACAACATCCGAGTGTCGCGAGTCGAGAAGCGCCAGATGAATCCGTACGTGGACGCCGACGTGGACGACGACCATGAGGACGACTTGGACGACTCGGGCAACAACGCCGAGCACAGCGACAGCGACGATCAAGCTGTTCCCAGCGCCCACGTGGATTCCAACACTGTGAAGAAGCGCCGCGACATTAAGCACCAGTCCAAGCTCGAGCTCGAGAAGAAGAAAGCTGCACAGAAGAAGAAGCCCAAAGACTAGGATGTTAGACGGCGAGAAGCGAGGCAGCGTTTTGTTACCTTGCATTGTTTCTTCTTGTTAGTTATGGTGGCGGGGCTTGACGGTCTCCGTCTCCCTCCACAGCCGCCGAAGGCCAAAGGCTTAGGCGTGCTGGTGCTCGTCGTCGTACGACTCGTAATCGTCCTCGTCGTACTCGTGCTCGTACTCGTAGGTCTCGACGGGCGGCGCCTCGGGCACAGCCACCACGAGGCCGTCCAGCTCCTTCTGCAGCACGATCTCCGTGCCCAGGCGGGAGTTGGCGGAACGGTCCTCTTTCGGCACGTACGTGTCGAGGATGTGGCGCTCCCGCGCGTTGGCGGGCGGCAGCTTGCCGATCCACTCGTTGGACACCACGACGTGCGACTGCGGGGACGACGAGCCCTCGCCGAAGAGCGACTCGGTGTAGTAGTCGGCGCGTCGGGCGTCGAACACGCCGCCGCCGCCCATCGAGTCGTCCTTGACGTAGCCCACGTTGTTCATCTCGCAGGCTTGACGCAGCGTCTGGCCGCAGCGGCCCTTGACCTCGTGGCGGTGGCCTTCGTAGTCCACGAGCACCACGCTCACACTGAGAAAAAGACCGCCAGAATGGCGTTAGAGAGAGGTTTACTAGGAGCCCTACAGAGCATATACGCTGCCAATGCACGTACATTTTCTCAGCAACGGTGGGCGCAGATGCGTCGGCAGCGAACCCGCCGATGAAGCGGCGGCTCGCGGCGCGGGACAGCGCGGACGATCGCAGAGCGCGGGCCAACATCTTACAGTTGAGCGTTGGGAGGAGCTGGAGTCTAGCCACACACGGGCTTTCTCTTGGCCTCAGTATGATAGAGAGGTGTGCGCCACACCAAGTAGATCACTTTCTGTCCAATCGGCGCGTGTGAGAGTGAGATCGTATTTAAACGGAAGTCTACGGTTCTTCATACTTCGATTGCTAACGGGCGTTTTCGACATTTAACACTGATTCTCGCCACGAAGCGACACAAAAAGGCTAATTCCTCTGAGCCCGATAGCTTAACTAATTGGGACT
>JAABLL010000265.1:0-18052 GCA_012295475.1 Phytophthora gonapodyides | reverse complement strand
ACTGTAGGTACTATGTTACAAGCGATGGGCAATACGCGTACCGTGATTTTCTCGAAGGGCGCATTCTGTGCCCTTTAGCATCAAATGACTCGATAGACCAACTCAAATGATGATTTGTCAAAATGCATGCATTATTAACCAATGGAAATCCTGTTAAGTGGAGTTCAGACGATTCTGCGTCGATTAGTGAAAGTTTCACAGGAAACACAGGAGAAATGACAACTCTATCGACCCAACACCAAGACCGATCTGTCTTCAAATCATTTTGACTTGGTTTTTGTATACTGTACGGCAGAACAAGCTTTTAGTGGGCGTAAACTTTTTCCACCCGCTGTACAGTGTACCGGTTTTAACGAATCGGCCGCAGAATTTTTGAGGCAACCGACGGAGACTTCGATCCACGTTATGTAACCGTGCCTAGCTCGGTTAGGACAGCGGGGACTGCTAGTGGCAGTAAACCATAGTAACTTCAATGCTGAAAGAACGGTCAGCTCGCACTTCCAAGGTCATTTTAAGCACTTCTATTTGAACCCGTTCGCGGTAAAACGGCACAGAATGTGCCCTTCTACGCCATTTGCAAAACATGGTGCGAAAACACCCCCTAAAAGGGCGCATTCTGTGCCCTTTTACACAAGTTCAACCGTGAATGCACCATCTTTTATAACAACTCACAAACAGTACAATGCGTAATCATGAAAGCATACAAAAATCAAGTTACATGCAGACAATAGGAGCTCCTGCAAATCACTGTAGGTACTATTTTACATGTGATGGGCAATACGCGTACCGTGATTTTCTCGAAGGGCGCATTCTGTGCCCTTTTAGCATCAAATGAATTAGGTATCTATAGCACAGTTTAAGCAAGTGAATCGCGAAAGGGTTAACCCTTTCGTGGTAGAAGGGCACAAAATTCGCCCTTTTACAGGTTTTCCAAAACACGGTGCGAAAGCACCCCCCTCTAAGGGCGCGTTTTGTGCCCTTTTGCACAAGTTCAACCGTAAATGCACCGCCTTTTATAACAAATCATAAACAGTACAATGCGTAATCATGATCCATACAAAAATAAGGTTACGTGCAGTCAACAGGATGCACAGCAAATCACTGAAGGTACTATGTTGCAAGAGATATGCAAAACGAGTACCGTGATTTTCTTAAAGGGCGAATTTTGTGCCCTTTTAGGACCAAATTACTTAGGCTTGTATGGTATAGTTTAGTCAAGGGACTCGCGAAAGGGTTTAACAAAAATATCCAAAATTTGAGCGCCGTGGGTGAGTGGGTCGTATGAATAAATCATAACCCAAAAAAACCAACCCACCCCATTTACAACGCTGGCCGTACTCCGTGGGCTCACCACGAATTGCCGCTGCACCGACAAAGCACAGTGTCGAGCCATATTGTTCACTAAACGCATGTCCTTGCAGGGCAAGCAATGCTCAGCTGCTTTCTCGAGCAGCTGCATCCTGCGCTCTGTCTTCTCGCTGTGGAGCAAGTTCATCATCTCGTGGTGGTTCAGCGCGAGGAACAACTTGATGCGCCCCTTCAACACACTGAAGCAACCTGTGTAGAAAGCAAACAATGACGTAGAGGTAGGTTAGTGAGCAGCCAAATCACACACATTGAAGGAAAGCGTACCCTCAATCGGGTTACAAATTGGAGAGTACGGCCCAAGCCGTAACAGCTCCAGATCCGCTCTGGCATTGATCAGGTCCTCATTCTGCAAATGTTCCGGTGCATTATCCAAAACGATGACAACGGTCTTTCCAACGAAGTCGCATTGATACACTTCGTGGCGCTTCACGGCTTCGTAAACCTCGTCTGCGAACTTGGCGTTGACTTCCATCTTGATGCTGCCGCAGCACTTGACGTAGTGCACCAAGCCCACTTCAGTAGAGACGGCATATTGCAGCTGCAGGTTGGCGCCATGGCGGCGACGTCAACACGGCCTACTTGAACGCGTTGCTGAAGATCCGGCAGTGCCTGAGGTCGATCGACGGATCCCCCTGCGAGATAGATGGCAACATGGATGTGCCTTGTATGGTCTGAGGCAGTCGGACAGAGAATGGAACGAGGAGTTGAACGGGTGGCTGTTGGAGAATGGCTACCAGCGCTCAATGACGGAGCCATGCCTGTACTACAAGTTGGACGGGGAGAGCATCATGCTGGTGCTCGTCTACGTTGATGACATCTTGGTCGCCACGGACGATGAAGCAAAGACGTGTGGGCTGTTCGAGGCGCTTGATAAGGCTTATGGCATTAAGGATCAAGGCTTGCTCACGAGCTACCTAGGTGTTGAGGTCGAGCAAACTGCGGATCGCGTTACGATCAGGCAAACCAAGTACGCGCGTGAAATCCTGGAGACTTTCGGGTACCTGAACGCGCATGCCGTTGGAAACCCAATGGAGACCAATGCACGACTAGTTCCACTTGGCGAAGATGAAGACTCGGACACGAGCTTCGCCTACCGACAGGCTATAGGAATACTGATGTATCTAGCAACTGAAACGCGTCCCGATTTGGCGTTCGCAGTCGGTCAGTTGAGCCGATTCGTGTCGAAGCCATCTGCGAAGCATGTTGGTGCGGTGAAACGCGTGCTGCGGTATCTAGCTGGCACAATGGACTTCGGTATCACGTACAACCGGGCCAAGGAGATGCACCCTGAAACCTAATCCTTTAACAACGAATTCACGGCTCAAGTGTAGCTGCCCTGGTAGGTCAGGCCAAAAGTGTAAAATCCGCTACGAAAGTTATGAAAAAAAAAATGTACTAGTGTATTATAACTGGTCTTAAAGTGTGTTTGGCTAGCTTTGGCGTCGCTGCCATGGCATGGGCCGGCACAGCACGCCGACGCGTGAGCTCGGTTGCGTTGTTTTAGCGGCAAAGTGCAGCTTGGTCGGTTGCATAGAAAATCTAATATAACGTAAGAATTTCTTAAATCTTGATTTGTGATAGAACTTGGACATATGGTCATCCTCGAAGTCCCTTGTATAATCCTACACCTGTGGTACTAAAAGGAGCCTCAAGGCCAAATAAAATAAGGCTGATAGAGCCAATGAGGCAACACTGAAGTGCTCACGGCGCCAGCTCTCGGCACCTAGGTGAGCTATCGACCTAGCGGCAACGTAAATATTCATTTCTACGTATACTTTTTCTGTGTGTATGATCTCAAGCTGTGAAGATGCTTAGCGGATTTTACATATTTGTGCTCACCAACCTCAGAGGTCCAAAAAACTACACTTGAGTCATGGATTCGTTGTTAAAGGGAAAAACCTCCACGACTTTTAAAATTCGCACAGCTGATTGAATTTGGTGATTTTATAAGGTCTGTATACTTAAAATTTGTATTGAATCGATACCTACTAATAATGTGGACCACATACCACCGACACCCGAATTAATCCCTATTGGGCTGTACGTAATACTTCGTATCACTATCAGGAAAATCAGGCTGTAAAACGATGAGAAAGAATGCTTGTGGTAAACAAAATGACATGTATTAACAGATCAAGCATTATTATTGCACTATTGGACAACTGCCGTTACCAATTGCTAATTGAGGTGTGCCCGAACTTTGATGCTATTTTGCCATATAGGACGCGCAACCGTGAAAAGTACATAGACATAACATTATACCGGGAAAACCTCGTTAGAGGCTTTGGCCAGCCCACCCAAGACTAATTCCCAAGCGTAATCTGGGTCAACATTCGCGTAGCATTTCGGAAGTTGGCAGACCCCAGCAAAATAAAACCATAACAGCATCTCCACCGGTTGGTCTCAACGATGGTTTTAACCTAAAAGTAACACCGTTAAGACTCAGCCAAGACTTATGGCTTCCGCCGGCAGGTCCTATTGCAGGTTATAACTTCACCAGACCTATAGGTAGGCCTTTGATTCTTAAATAGGACATAGAATTCAACGTCAACCATTCAATATCGAAGATTCTCGGACGCAAATGACGGCACTAAATGACGAGTAAAAAGTTGACTTGCGGAGTGCATTCATAAGACTTGCATTAGAGCTCACCGCTGGAAGAAAGCGGCTCTGGCCGAGGCTTAACTATAAATTCGAGAACTCTTTAAAACTTTGGATAAGTCCAACCGGTGGAGATGCCCTAAGTCACAGACGATCTACACCTCTGCCAATTCAAGCTTGCGGTAGTATAAAGCAAACTCAACTGAAGTAACTAAAGTGACATTTCTTATTTCGTCAAATGACACTGAAATTTAACTTTCGAGCAAACAGGATTTAGTGTAACGCTAGCCAACCGTCAGTAGCAGACTTTCTCCATTGGCAGCATACCAACCGAGCCCAAGCATGGACTCGCAGTTCGATCGCGGGTGCTTGATGCGTACAAAGCAGATCGGGGCTGGGTATTAGTTGCTGACTTCAACGACATACCTCCAACCACAGCGCGCAACATCGTGGAATGTGGCGCTGCTGATTTGAAGCAGAGGGGGGTGCACGTGCGGCATGCACGAAATGCACACCGGGGATGGAGGAAGCTCTGGTGGAGTACCTCGAGGAAAATTGCCAGTACACGCTGGCGCTGATGTAGGATATGCTGATCTACGACTTCGGCGTCCGCATTAGTCTGTCTCTGATTAGTAAAAAGCTGTGTGATAAAGCTTTATACAGTGAAGCAAGTAACGGTTTTGACATGAGCCGTATATGAACAAGATAATACCTGTTGTTGCTTGCTTGTTGTGCAGGTTCGTATCGAGCCCGAAACCTGTAACAACGAGACAAGCATAGACGAGAGAATTGTTGAAGTACTGTTGGAGCACGATCATGAGGGGTCGTTTATCGTTTATTACGACGAAATGAATTATAACCTATACTGCAAGCAATTCTAGGCGAGCGCGCGGTAGTCAATCTCCCGCCCTCAAAGAGAGCTTCAGGTGCAGCGCGGCTGCTAGCGCCACCAGCAATCGGAAGGATGACATGCGTGCCACAGGGGCAAAGGTCTCCACAAAGTCAATGCCCGGTCTTTGGTGGTTGCCGAAGGCAACAATGCGCGCCTTGAACCGGACCACGTAACCTTGGTGGTCCGACTTCACGGCGTACACCCACCGCGTGTTGATCGGCTTGGCGTCATTTGGAACAGTGTCACGGGCCCAGGGGATGTCTGGAAGGGCCGCGTGACAGAGCCTTCGACCGTTGCCTCACGCCGGACACACGCCGCACGAGTAGGAGAAGTAGATGAAAAGAGAAGAAGAACCTTGTTACCCCGTTTAGAAGGCGGCTTGTGCTCCAAACCCAGACTGACTGTCTTCTTCCACGCGTCGGCGGCGCCGACGCGTTCCTAGGCATGACAATCCTTCCTAATGACTTAACTACCGTAAACCTTAGACATGACATCCGTCCTCTGCCAGCTTCAACGTTGACTCAACTCTTTCCGAGAGCTGTTCGTGTCCCCGGCAGACAAGGTCCGTGACAACAGCTTCCTTGGGAATCTCTTCAATCATCCCCTTTGCTTTCAACGCAGCCATATCTTCTAGCTCTGCTTCACGCCAGAAGTCCCGAAATTCAGATCGCATTGCTTCGCGATGGTTTCGAGGGATCCGCACGTTGCTCGCCCTGCTGGGTCTTCCGTTCTTATCGAGAATCCGTGCTGTGCTCTGCACCACGTTGGTCACGTAGTCGTTCAAGTAGTTCGGTCGTCTGCGCTCATGCGCCTCACGCAAACCAGTTCGGGTTCGCTTAGGCTGCTGCTTGTCAGCGCTCTGCTCAACTCGCACTTCGTCCGATGGTGTCTTGCTGCGATGCGTCCGCTTCCCTGTCTGTCTGGGAGGTAGCAACGCACTTGCATTTACTCGCTCAAAAGGTTTACCCACAGGTCCATGATCCTGTGCACCATCCACAAGTAGAGCATCATCACCGTCACCGTGTATTGATCCACAAACACTGGCCAACGTCACGTCCACATCCGCGTCGTCGCCTTCACTAGCAATGCTGTCAGCATCGCCGCCTTCATCATCGTCTTCAGGAACCTCTGAACTAGCAGTAGAACCATGCATGGCCACCACAGATTCGTTCTCCTCATCCACCTCCGTTCCACTCCGCACTGTGGATCCTTGCGGAGTTATTTCCTCACTCTGCCCTCGCCATCATGTCCCGATACCACAGACGCAGTCGACGGCTGTGAACGAGACGTCCTCGACGAATCACAAGCAGAAGCAAAATTTTGATCCTGCTGCAAGCTCGCCTCCTCCGCGACTTCGTGGTCGTTCACGTCCTCACGTTCAGTAAAGCCTGCTACTTCCATGCCAGTCGGAGTAGCTGCCGTTGCAGTGTCGACTGCACTTGGAATGGCCACCGTAACTCCTTCCACACTGGGAACATTATTCACCACTTGCGGTTGCGGCGTCGCCTCCCCACGCTGAACAATCCCGGCCGAACGCCGCGCTCGGCAAGGAGAGGGGGTCCTGCGACGCCAAGTGCAGGGGCTGCGCATGATTTCAACTAGAACGATCGTGACTTGTGTCTACTCTTTGACCGCGTAGCGGAGCTGGATCGTGCTCGAGCAAGCGTTCGTCACGCTCAGCATGAACATCTTGGGTGGATTCGTCACCTCTACTCGCGCGTCGGCTCTCTGGGGTCTCGTGCCCCACCGAGCGTTGCGGCCGCGCCTGCCGCTCCTGCTGTCCCAGGCCTGACGCAGGCCGACTTGACCCTAGTTATGGCTCAAGCCCTTCGGCAGATCTCGTGTTCGACGGGCTCGTCGAGTCAACCACCTCCGCCGGGTGATAAGGCTTGAGCATGCCGACGTAAAACGTTGGGTGTGTCGCCATTGCCGATGGCAGGTCAAACGTGTAGGCATTGCCATGGACACCGATGACCGAGAACGGCCCCACGAACGTGGTCGAAGCCTGGTGCTATTGACAGCCGACACAGATTGCATAGGCAAGTTTTTAGCGTTCAGTAATACCAAATCACCAATTTTGAGCACGTGTGTATTCGTACGCCTATGGCGATCGCTGTTCTCTCTTTGTCGATCCTGCGCGGCAGCCATAGCGTCGCTCTCACGAGTGCGGATCGCTCTCACCGTCTCAATGAAGGGCAGGAGATTCCGTTTCACGGACGGACGTACGCCTTTGAGGCCGCTTGACTCGTTCTCGACAACTCCTCTCTCACCCAACGCAAAAGCGGCAACGACAACGGCGCACGCGGATGCCGCAGGCCGTTGACGTAGAATGGCGTAAATCCCGTTGACGCATGCACCGCATTGTTAAGCGCGAACTCCACCTGCGCAAGCTGCTCCACTTAGTGGGCTCTGTCAGGCAGACACTGTGCAAGACGTCTTCCAAGACACGATTGACACGCTCAGTTTGACCATCGGTCTGAGGATGTTCCGCCGTGCACATGTAGAGCTTTGTCCCGAGAAGCCGGAAGAGGTATTGCCAGAAGTGAGAGACGAGCCGAGGGTCTCTGTCGCTGACGAATGCCTCCGGGAGGTCGTGATGTCGGAAGACATTGTCGATGAAGAATTGAGCCACCTGCGGCGCTGTCACACTCTTCTTCACGGGCGCCAGCCTCACCAACTTGCTCAAGCGGCACACGAAGACCAAGATGCCAGTGTGGCCGTGCCCATCGGGCGTTAACTCGAAGATGAAGTCCATGCTCACGGAGCGCCACCATTCCGCCGGAACCGGCAAGCTCATCAGCGGGGCCGCCGCGACCGGAGAGGGTTTTACCCGCTGGCACGTCTCACAGATCGTAACAACGAATCCACGAGTCAACGAGAGTTCCCCAGGTAGGTACGACCAAAAGTGTATAATCCGCTAGGAAAGTTATGAAAAAAAAAACATGCACTAGCGTATGATATATAACTGGTCTTAAAGTGTGTTTGGAAAGCTTTGACATCGCTGCCATGCCGTTGGCCGGCACAGCACGCCGACGCGCAAGCGAGTTTGCGTTGTTTTAGCGGCCAAGTGCAACTTGGCTGGTTGCATAGAAAATCTAATATAACGTGGGACCTCCTTAAATCTTGACGTGTGATTGAACTGCGACATACGGTCAAGTTCGAAGTCCGCAAAAAAAAACTACACTTGTGGTACTAAAAGGGGCGTCAACGACAATTAACATAAGGATGATGAAGCCAATAAGGCAACACGGAGGGGCTCAAGGCGCCAGCTCTCGGCTTCTGGACGAGCTACCGACCTACCGTCAACGTGAATATTAGTTTCTGTTAATTTTTGTTATGTGTGTCCAATCTGAAGACGTGAAAGTTCCTAGCGGATTTTATTTTTTGTGTCTACCTACCGGATGAGCTAAAATACCTCTGGTTGACTCGTGGATTCGTTGTTAACGTAAGACCCCACCCACTTGTACATCTGGGACTACCACAAATCACAACCCACTGACGCGTACGTCTTCTCACGGCCCAGGTGCTCGCTTAGCGCCATGTTATGTGCCTCAAAGAGGATTCGATGACGCAGATCCTCGTCGTTGGGAACGGCTAGCCGTGCGTCATCCCCCGGGGATCTTGATAGTAGAGTAAACCCTCAACAAGGGAGTATCGGTGTAGCTGCGCGCGCTGCCGCGTCGAGAGCGACAAGCTGTCCAAGCTCGTCCGCAGCACGTCGAACAGACCGCAGAGAGAGTGCCATCGCCTCCATAGGCCTCACGGATGAGCTGATGGAGTGGCGACTCCAGGAACACCGCGTGTGTCAGCTCGTAATCCGGTCTCCGAGAGAGCGCGTCCGCTAGGACATACTGTTTGCCTGATTTGTAGGCCACCGTGAAGTTGTATTCCGCGAAGAATGACAACCAACGCGCCATGCGCTACGAGAGATGGGATGACGAGGTCGCCGCCCTCAACGAGGCATGATTGGTATAGATCACGAAGGGTTTACTGCCGAACAGATGAACCCGCAACTTCAACAGTACGTACTTCATTGCGAGAAGCCCTTGTCTTGGACGGGGTAGCAGATCTTCTCCGCGGTCTTAAGTTTCCAGGACTGGAATGAAACCACCCGTTCCCTGCCCTAGTCATCGACTTGTAGCAGGGCGCAGCGGATGGGAAAGTCCGAGGCGTCGCACACGACGCTAAACGGACGAGCTTCGTCAGGCAGTGCCAAGATCGGAGCGCTTTGCAAGCTCTGCTTGATCGCCTCAAATGCTCCCTGAGCCTCCGCGATCCAGGGTCAGTCGCTCCATGCCTGCGGCATGCTTCGCCACGAAAAAGACATCGATGACATCGACTTGTTCCTTCAGAAGCGGCATTGGCGTGTGGTACAGTATTTTGTACCGGGTTCGAGGTCGATCATGTGGCGCATACCCGATCTGGGGGTAGCACAGAAGGGGTATCCTCCGAAACCACGTCCGAGAACTCCTTCAACAAGGGGTAGTACAGATCCGAGGGATCCTTTGAGATAGCTGTGCCATATCTTCGTTGTCTCTTCGAGACCCGCTTCTCGTCCAACACTTCCGGGTCCATGACCGAAGAACTAGTCGGGTCGAGTTTTTTTTGTTCGCGGCGGAGAAGGACAATGTCCTCTAGTTCTCATGCCTTCAGAGATTAGAGGAACTCCACATAAGAAAGCTCTTCGAGATCAAGAAGCTCCAACAACGTCGGTACCGGAGTCAGGTCCATCGCCGTGCGATTCCCCGTAATCGCATCCACGACCACTGTTGCGCTGTGCTCTCCGACAGCGACTTCTTCATCTGCGGCGACAGCTGAACCAGCCCGAACGCCTTGCGTAGTGGGAGCCCCTGCTCGATCACCTTGGTAGTTGGAAACACCCACTTCGGCCGAACCGGCAAAGTGTCGTTCCCCGCTTGGCACCCGGTGCTCGTGCACGAACCCGTCGCGAGATGAGGAGGGGACATGACCCGCCAAAGCTCGATCCGCTAGGGGTTTGTGGCTGGCACCGATGGTGCGACTTCGCCAGTCGATTCACAGCTCGTGTTTCACAAGCTAGGGCATACCGAATATCAGATCGTTTCGATCATTCATTTCCAGGGCAAGGAACGGTTCGACAGAATTAAAGTCGTCAAATTTGACCGTCAAAGGGAGGAGAACCTTCCGCGTCGATACAATCGAGCCAGTCGCTAGATGAACAGATACGTTGCTATTACTCTTAGAGTCTTCTAAAGCTTTAGCATACAGCATGCCGTTCCTAGCCACGCTAGCTTTCGTTGCGAAATTGTACGACGCACCCGAATCGATCAGGATGGTCATTGGTTCTTCGTACCTCTTGACGCTGGCGGTGCGACCACGAGGTTAGACCTCGCGGCGGCCACCGTGAGCCACAACAGTGTCGTCCCGGGGACTTTCTCCCCCGGACGGGGAAGTGGCGAAGCCACCATTGTCCGAGAAGAGCGAAGTCTCCCAGCAGGTCCCGCGTCTACTAGGAGTCACCGTTTTCCGACGACGCGAACTCAATCACATTGAGCGACGGTGACGCCGAAGTGGCCTTGCCACCGGAGGTCGTTCTCCATGGGTTGATGGGGCAGTTCCGACATAAATGGCCCAACTCGTTGCACCCGAAGCAACAGCCACTCGCACGAGGCGATTTTACGCCACCTCGGAATGACTCAGTCGCCGAGATATTCATGAGAGTGGGACATTCTGACGTGTCGGTCGGACCAGTATGCCCCTGCGCCGAGCGCACACAATGATCTTCGAGCTGTGCGAGATGCACCGCATCATTGAACGGCTTGGGTTGACGACGGAAGAGCTCGGTCCGAACCGGATCAGAACGAACGCCGTCCATGAAGATCTTCACGTCCTCGGTGAGAGGAGCCCCGGCCATGGCAGCTTCTAAGTTCTGCAGCTCCATGACGTAGTCTTGGAGGGAGCGCTTCCCTTGCTTGCAGCGCAATAATAGGGACCGGTGGCGATAGGCCACGTTGGCCAGCAATAAGTCCTTGTGCAGTTCTTGTTCCATGAACGACCAAGAGGTGAAGAACCCCGGAGACGACGTCTCACGCGCCATGGTCCAAGCCTGGGCCCGACCTCCGAGGTTGGACAAGGCAAAGGCGACCTGCGATCTCGGAAAGTAGACCTGCCCCGCGCTCAGCGCGATCTCGATCTCGCGGATCCAGAAGACCAGACTGTCTGACTCCTTCCCGTCGAACGAACCGTCATCTTGCTCGCCTTCGTCGACCCTGGCCGCGATGCGAAGGTACTAGCCTCCCGCGCTGCGGACGGTGCTGCACTCTGTGCTTCAGGACGCATCGCAGAGCGAGCGGCATCCTGCTCAGCAGCACTCACGTGGACAATCAGCGACGACTCGTACTTGTCGAAGCGTTCCACGCGTGCCCGTTGCAGCACGGCAGGAAGAGAGGGGAATCCATCAAAGCTGTCTCGCTCAGAAGGCTGACCATCTTCTTGAGAGTTGCCCAGTGGGCGTCCAAGAGATGAGGGAAGTCCTGCCGAGACGGCAACATGTTCCCTGAGTCATCCATGCTCAGAGAGACCTTGGTGGTAGACAACCGCACCGGTCGCGGGATTGACTACAAGTGCTACCAGGTATGACGGGAGTCACACGCACCTTTAGCTTTGAGGAAGCGTAACGCGCTAACCACAACAGACGCCTGGTGTCTCTGCTGTCTTTGTTCGAGGCCTTGCCTTCCTAGTCGTTTACGGGTACCGAGTGCCAAACGACTTGCGAACTTCCTGGTTAGAGTTAAACTGAGTCTTTATTGGTATCACTCGTAAGTTCCTACTTACTGTAACCTGTCTAATTAAAGCACCCGCGAAGTGGCCTATAACAAATGGGTGGTTCTCAAGCCATGTCGTCATCCCTAAGTACGAACCGTATTTAAGGACTCTCATTTTACGCACCAATGTCCTGTGTGTGGAACACCACTTATGTGACCACACCAAATGTGTGTGTGAAACAACACCAAATGACCAGGTGCCATCAGTGCAACTCACGGTTCCCGCCCCCATTTGAGATCAATGCACTGCTTACTTGGCTAGGATCAAATTCAATGTTTTCCCCTGTTTGTATATTTTTTTAAATATTAAAATATACATACAGGGGGAAAATATACAATCAGGGGGAAATTTGACTTTGATGACAAATTTTGTCAATCCGAAACTACACCTCGTCGAGTGTGACACCTTATGCTTCTGAAAAACATGTGAACGGCGAGACACCGACATGCTAGCTGGGCCAAACGCTGAGCGCGGCTCTCAGGACGGTTGGCAACCGATCGATACGATCTAAATATGGTTTTATATTGATTTTTGTATTGGATATCAAATATTTCCCACTCGATTCCAACCTTGGAACACCTCAAGATAGATCCCGTTTCAATTCGCAAATTGGTCGAAGTCGATGCATGGCAGGCTGTCAAAAGCATATTGGAGTTCATACCATGCTGTTGAGTTGGAATCGATACAATATTATATCATAACCGTCCCGATCTGAAGGACTATAATTTCCAGTGAATCCGGGGTTATAGACGCGGGATAAAATAACACCGGTGGATCTCATCGGTGGACCGTCTCATCTAGGTGCCATAATCGCGTTTGATTATTCAAACCACCTGTCCCATCTAAGTGCCATAATCGCGTTTGATTATGTCCAGCTCCAAGCATCATCGCGCGGGCATTTATTTAGCGACGATCCCCACGATCCCGACGCGATTCTGATGAAAGGCGCCCGCTCGCAGTGCAGAGCACGCCGGTTCGAGCTCGATGAGCTACTACCAGAAGCTCGCCGGCGGCGTGTGCGCCCCAGAGACTCCGACTTGAGACCCAGGCATCGACCGACGCGACGTGTCGCCTACAAACCCAGTCGGTGCTACTGATCACTCTCATACCTCTCCAACACAGGTGCGTGCCAATCAAACTGCTCTACTGCGCGTCCGTCACAGACGTAGACATATTGTGTGCCGCCGTGCCACGGAAGCGCGACCGACCCACCACCGGAGTCGAGAGCCTTCGCACGGTGACCCACTGCCGGAGACACGCCCGTGGACTCTGCCCTCCGCCGGAGACACGAGCCTGCTCCCCTTCCTTCCTCAGTTCATTATTGCATTTGCTTCTTCGGCAGCAGGTCTTCCGGATTATACAAGTACATATCAAGACAAGTGCAACGTCTGCCGAGGTGCCCCACACGTCCATGTCTGGGACTGCACCAGCTATCAACCTCGAGTCGGGCGAGACCATGCTCGCCGACGGCCCGGACGCGTTGAACCGCTACCTCGTGTCGAGCATCGAGCCGGCCATCGGCAGTGAGATGCCGCAGCTGGAGATCCGCTACAAGAACTTGTCCGTCACCGCCGACATCACGGTCACCGAAGACGTGAGCGCCAAGTCGGAGCTGCCGACGCTGTTCAGCTCGGTCGCCAGGGCGGTGGCGGGCATGTCGCCCGTCAAGCGCGTGGTGCGCAAGGAAGTCATCAAGAAGGCGAGCGGCGTGTTCAAGCCCGGCACCATCACCTTGGTGTTGGGCCAGCCGGGGTCCGGCAAGTCGGCGCTGATGAAGATGCTGTCGGGTCAGTTCCCGATCCGAAGCAACATCACCGTGGAGGGCGAGATCACGTACAACGGCGTCCCTCAGAAGGAGATCATCGAGCGTGTGCCGCAGTTCATCGAGTACGTTCCTCAGGCGGACCAGCACTTCGCGACGCTGACGACGCACGAGACGCTCGAGTACGCGCACAAGTTCGTGGGCGGTGGTCTCTCGGAGAAGGGCGGCGAGACGTTCTGTAAGGGCTCNNNNGTCGAGGAGAACATGGCGGCGCTGGAGGCCGCCAGGGCGTACTACAAGAACTACCCGGAAATCGTGATCGGTCAGCTGGGTCTCCAGAACTGCGTCAACACCAACATCGGTAACGCCTTGGTTCGCGGTGTGTCCGGTGGTGAGCGCAAGCGAGTGACGACGGGTGAGATGGAGTTCGGCATGAAGTACGTGAGCCTCATGGACGAGATCAGCACGGGTCTTGACAGCGCCGCCACACACGACATCATCTGCACGCAGCGCAACATCGCCAAGACGCTGCACAAGGCAGTGGCGATCTCGCTCCTCCAGCCAGCGCCGGAGGTGTTCGACATGTTCGACTACATTCTCATCATGAACGAGGGCGAGATCATGTATCACGGCGCGCGCGAAGACGTCATGCCGTACTTCGAGAGCTTGGGGTTCCAGTGTCCTCCGGACCGCGACGTCGCGGACTACCTCTTGGATCTGGGCACGCCCATGCAGCACCAGTACGAGGTGGCACTTCGTGCAGGCATGAGGAAGCATCCTCGCTCCGCCAGTGAGTTTGCCGAAGCGTTCTGTCAGTCTCGCGTCTACGCGGACTTGGTCGGCATGATCGAGGCGCCGCTCGACCCCGAGCTGGAGAAGAACATGCACGAGTACATGGATCCGGTGTTGGAGTTCCGCCAGTCGTGGTGGAAGAACATCGGCGCGCTGAGCGTCCGCCACATGACCATCTTGTGGCGCAACAAGGCGTACGTGGCCAGTCGTGTGATGCTGATCTTCTTCATGGGCTTGATCTACGGCAGCACGTTCTACCAGGTGGACCCGACGAACGTGCAGGTGATGCTGGGTGTCATCTTCCAGGCCGTCATGTTCATGTCGTTGAGCCAAGCTTCGCAGGTGCCCATCTTCATGGAGGCTCGTGAGGTCTTCTACAAGCAGCGTGGCGCCAACTTCTACCAGACCGTGTCGTACGTGGTCGCCTACTCGATCGCGCTGATGCCGCCGTCGCTAGGCGAGGTTTTGATCTTCGGGTCCATGGTGTACTGGATGTGCGGCTTCGTCGTGGAAGCAGGGGCGTACTTCATCTACTTGGCGCTGCTGTGCTTGACGAACCTGGTCTTGACCACGTGGTTCTTCTCGCTGGCCGCGTGGTGTCCGAACCTGGACGTTGCCAAGCCCACGGCAGCGTTCGCGACCGTCTTCATCATCATGTTCGCGGGCTTCGTGCAGCCCAAGAGCGAGATCCCGCCTTACTTGATCTGGATCTACTGGATCAACCCCATCGCGTGGTGCGTGCGAGCCCTCTCCGTGAACGAGTATCGGTCCGCCAAGTACGACGTGTGCGAGTACGGAGGCGTCAACTACTGCTCCGAGTTCAAGATGACAATGGGCGAGTACTACCTGGACCAGTTCGGCGTGCCGTCCTCGCAGACGTGGATATGGACCGGTGCCATCTTCATGTTCTGCTTCTACGTGGTGCTGCTGGGGTTCAGCACGTACCTGCTCGAGTACCGTCGCTACTTGACGCCGACCAACATCAACCTGATGCCCAAGGAGATCGAGGATGAAGAGCAGGAAGGGTATGCGCTGGTCAAGACACCCAAGCACATGGGCGGTGCGGCGCAGGACGCTGTTGCGCTGGACGTGCCCGAGCGCGAGAAGAACTTCGTTCCGATGTCTCTCGCGTTCACGGACTTGTGGTACTCGGTGAAGAACCCTGTGGACACGAAGGAGACTCTGGACTTGCTCAAGGGCATCACCGGGTACGCGCTGCCTGGCACGCTGACGGCCTTGATGGGGTCCACGGGTGCAGGCAAGACGACGTTGATGGACGTGATCGCCGGCCGTAAGACGGAAGGCACGATCAAGGGCAAGATCTACTTGAACGGCTACGAAGCCAGCGACCTGGCCATCCGCCGAGCGACGGGCTACTGCGAGCAGATGGACATTCACTCGGACGCGTCGACGATTCGTGAGGCCTTGACGTTCAGTGCGTTCCTGCGCCAAGACAGCAACGTCCCGGACAGCAAGAAGTACGACTCGGTCCAGGAATGCCTCGACTTGCTGGACATGCACGACGTGGCGGACCAGATCATCCGCGGCAGCTCGCAGGAGCAGATGAAGCGTCTGACGATCGGAGTGGAGCTGGCCGCACAGCCGAGCATTCTGTTCCTGGATGAGCCGACCAGCGGGTTGGACGCCCACTCGGCCAAGGTGATCATGGACGGCGTGAGGAAGGTGGCCGACAGCGGCCGAACGATCTTGTGCACGATCCACCAGCCGTCCTCGGACGTGTTCTACCTGTTCGACCACTTGATCCTGCTGAAGCGTGGCGGCCAAGCCGTGTTCATGGGCGACCTGGGCAACCGGTGCCGGGGCCTCGTCAACTATCTCGAGTCGATCCCTGGCGTCAAGCCGTGTCCGCCCAAGCAGAACCCTGCGACGTGGATGCTGGAGGTCATCGGTGCCGGCGTGAGCAACGGGCGCGCGAACGACTTGGACTTCGTGGACGTGTTCTCGTACAGTGACGAGAAGGCCAAGATGGACGAGATCTTGCAGAGGCCTGGCATCACGACGCCGTCGCCCGAGTGGCCGGAGATCACGTTCATGAAGAAGCGCGCGTCCAAGGGCTCGACGCAGCTGTACTTCTTGACCAAGCGCTTCTTCGACTTGTACTGGCGTACGCCGGCGTTCAACGTGACGCGTTACCTCATCGTGATCGGTGTCGCGCTCATCTGCGGCCTGTCGTTCCTGAGCGTGGACTACACCAAGTACTCGGGTTTGCTCGGTGGCGTGGGCTGCGTCTTCATGTCGACCCTGTTCATGGCAATGGCGGGTTTCATGGGCACGCTTCCCGTGTACTCGACGGATCGTGCCGCCTTCTACCGCGAGCGGGCTTCTCAGACGTACAACTCGTTGTGGTACTTCGTCGCGTCGACGCTCGTGGAGATCCCGTACGTGTTCGTGCAGGGTCTGCTGTTCATCGTCATCTTCTACCCGATGATGGGCTTCGAGCATTTCGCGTCGGCGGTGCTGTACTGGCTGCACGTCTCGCTCTACGTGTTGGGCCAGATGTACTTCGGCCAGCTGCTGGTGCACGCGAGTCCGAGTGTGGAGGTGGCTGCGGTGTTGGGCGCCCTCATCAACTCGATCTTCTTGCTGTTCGCCGGCTTCAACCCGCCGTCGACGTCCATCCCGGAAGGTTACAAGTGGCTGTACACGATCGTGCCGCAGCGGTTCTCGGTCTCGATCTTGGCGTCGCTGGTCTTCTGTGACTGTCCGGAGGAGCCGACGTGGAATGAGACGTTGCAGCAGTACGAGAACGTGGGGTCCAACCTCGGCTGCCAGCCCTTGACGGGCACGCCCGTGACGATCGCGCACACGACGGTGAAGGAATACATCGAGTCGACGTACAGCTACACGTACGACAACCGCTGGGAGGACTTCGCCTATGTGATCGTGTGGATCGCCATCTTCCGTATCCTGTCGATGCTGTCACTGCGCTACATCAACTTCACGAAGAGATAGAGGAGAGGAGGGGCTCAGAGGAATGCCTGGAATTGACGTGTATCAAGCACTGCTAATACATGTTGTAATAGATTACATTTTCCACAAAAGTCCACCGCTTTCCACAAATAGATTCCACAGTTTTCACAGTCCACAAATAGACTTCCACAAAATTGGCACCACAGCAGCGTCACCAGCGAGACCACGAGACTTCATGGTCTGTCATCATGCGCAAGGGCACGTGATCTCACTTTGCGTTCCTTCCAGCAGTTTGCATTCGTTCACCTGGCCGTGGGAAGTGCCGTCTGGTCTAATCGATCCCCCGCGGTCGGGGTAAATGAGGGTTAACACGCTTTTGGCTGAGCTGCTTACTTCTTCCTACTGTACTCTGGTGGCGAAGGGGGCTGCTGAGTTTTCCGTGCCCATCGCAATCGAGCGGGCGAAACACAAACCCAGACATCCCGTCTGCTGGTAGGAATCGGACATTAGGCTCCCGTGCGTTATGACATCAAGTTCATGTGATGAGCTGTCCCAATCTGAGCTGAGAACAGCCACACGGAGTTCCCTTCCATCTGCATGTGCCGACGAGGGTAACGTGTATCGCAGCGTCAGTATTCCCCCCTTTGGAGGTACGTCGCTCAATTGGCACAATTAGCACGGATACTTCGGATTGGAGAGATTTTATCCAGCACGGGCGGAGATAAAAACGCGGGACAATAAAATACCACCGGTGGGACCGCCTGTCTCATCCTGGGGCATCCAGGGCATAATCGCGCTTGATTATGTTTTTCCCAAGCAGCCGGGATAGATTCTACGATCCGATGCGATGCAATGGAGGTGCCCCGCTCGCAGTACTGAGCACGCTGGGTTCGAGTTCGACG
>JAABLL010000264.1:6273-18063 GCA_012295475.1 Phytophthora gonapodyides | reverse complement strand
CATTGGGCCGATCGATCTATGCCTTGGCGTCGTGCGTGGTCTGCGGGAGCGCCTCCTGCGCGACCTTGCGCTTCTTGGCGGCCTCGCCCTCTTTGAACTTGGCGTAGCCGTAGAGAATGCCTCCGACCATTCCGAACGTCACGTAGATGGCCGTGTCGGGCTTGAGCGGCTCGCCGAGCAGCATAACGCCGATGAACGTCGTGGGGATCTTGTTGAGGCCGCCCACGGTGGCGTACGTGGTAGCGGACGTGACGGAGACGCACCAGAACGAAGCCAAGTTGAGACCCACGCCCATCACGCCGCTGATGAAGAGCAGCACCGTGAAGTTGAAGTTGCTCAGCAGCGGGTTGCTCCAGACCGTGAAGGCCTCGCCGTTGAGCACGAGCGGCGGCGCCAGCAGCGGCAGCGAAATTAAATTGTTATAGAATGCCATGCCAAACTTGGAGATCTTGAGCGACGAGCGCGACGTGGCGTAGCGCATGTACAGCACGTAGCCGGCCGTGGCCGCGCAGTTGAGGAACATCCAGAAGTAGCCCGAGAGCGTCGAGGGCGTGGCGTGGCCGCCCACGTCGCTGTACGAGGACATGACGGCGCCCATGAGCATGACGCCCAGACTGACCAGCACCAGGGGGCCCACGCGCTCGCCGAAGAAGCGCCACTCGCCGAAGACGATGATGATGTTGGTCACGTTCTTGAAGACCGTGACGATGTGGATGGGCAGCCCCGCCGTGGCCTGCATACCCGTGTACAGCATCGCCACGAAGAAGAAGGTGACGGGCGCCCACTTGCGCGCGATCTTGGAGTCGTACGGGTCGTACGAGATGAGCTTCTGCATCTTGGCCAGCTCCAGCACCAGCACGGCCACGCCGGCCTGCACAGCCACCACGAAGAACTTCTCGTCGAAGCCAAAGTACTTCTTGCCCAGCAGGTAGCGGTTGGTCAGCACCATCACGTTGGACATGACGCTGTACACGAGGCACGAGGCGATGGACAGCACCAGCGACCCGGCCACGTGGCCCTTGGCAGGAGGCATCGTCGGAGGAAGAGCGAGAAGAGGGGGGGCTTAGTGGTGCGGGGCCGAAGAGACTCTGGCTCACTATGGGGGGATACGGCTGGAGTCCGTCGTTGGGTCGAACGAAACGGTTGGGAATTGGTGTGCACCACGTAGATGGATACATTTTCGGATCGAAAGGACGCCGCCATCTCCAAGCGGAAATGATGCAGCAGATGAACTTCGCGGCGAGTCCGTCGTGGTCTGCCAGTGACGGCAGCTCGCCGAGACGCGTGACCTTCGCGAAGCAGACGCAGAGACGGCAGATTCCGCAAGCTGCTGTGAATTCGACGGAGGAACCACGACGCCAGCAGCTGCATAAGCCGCCGAGACGTGCAGCCGCGAAGCCGAGACGACCTGGATGGGACGCTGACGTCAGTCACGGCACGACGCTGTTCGACTCGTCAATAAAAAGGTCGCTGCTGTTTCAGCCGCGCGCGGGTGACCGCAGGAACGAGGAGCAGGCCGAGAAGCAGGACGTCGCGCCGAAGATAGTTGCAACTGTGGCCACCACCAAGAGAAAGAAGGCTGCTACACGAACACCCGTGCGGTACCGGTCCGGTCCGTCAAGTGTGTACGCGCAGCCAAGGCAGAACGTGACGCATTGGCCACCGCGCAGAACAAAGGACTTTGTGCGCCAAAACATCGAGCACTTGACTGGAAGACCGGTCGATGCACGTGGCAGACCGAGATCGGGAACTCGAGAGAGCGTGTTTGAGCGCTTGTCGGCATCTCGAGTGAGCAAGGCGCTGCTACGGTCACGCATGCTTCCAGGTCAAGGAGAAAGCGAGCTCAGCCCCGCTCCAGCCAGGTCTCCCAGTGCTTCATCGTTGTCGCCTCCGCGACCAGCACGAGCGCACTCGCCTGAGCTCACTATCGACGCACCAGCACCACAAACGCAAGCCTCACCTCACGCAGCCACGCCATCGCCTGAAGAGCGACGATCGAGACTCGGGTGGTCATCACCGTACTCGTCCCCACAGCGGTCACAGCAGTCGTTCTCCTCTCGACCGTCTCCAGCTCCTCGTTCCAACTCGACAAATCGAAGCAGCGGCGGTGGATCGCGCAGTCGGCGGTACGATAATTATCCAGCGCGGGTGTTCGGGGTTCTGGATCGGGACAACGAACAGCGCATTGGTGTCAGCCAAATCCTACAGGGGCTTCGCTTGCTGGGGCTTCCAGCAACACACAACCAGGTAGGCAGCATCGTCATCTAGAAAGGTCCTTTTGTATGCTTACATGTTGTGTCTCGCACTCTGTAGATTTCCGACTACGTGTACCTCATCCACGAAGGCCAACACAACAGTATCGACCTAGAAGAATGGGAAATCCTGGTAGGAACACTGGATGCAGCCTCCCGTCCGTCGAGTCACTCCCCACGTAGCAACGGGTTTTCCGGTCCAAGCAGTGCAGCGCCGTCTCGTTCACCATCTGAGCGCTCGCCGTACAGCTCACCTCTTCCAAGACGCAATCATTCGAAGTCTCAGTCACCCAAAGCGATGAATTCCACACGTGGTGCACCTACCCGAAGAAGCACTGCATCCCATGACGAAGAAGAACGGTACTCGACCACAGCCCAGCGAGAAGCGATTGTGTCAGCGGAACGTCAGCCTGTTCCAGACGACGACCCCTACCTTGAGGAGATCCAGGTAATGTTCAATCTCCACCTTGTGGTAATGCTACTACTCANCCTGGATGGGACGCTGACGTCAGTCACGGCACGACGCTGTTCGACTCGTCAATAAAAAGGTCGCTGCTGTTTCAGCCGCGCGCGGGTGACCGCAGGAACGAGGAGCAGGCCGAGAAGCAGGACGTCGCGCCGAAGATAGTTGCAACTGTGGCCACCACCAAGAGAAAGAAGGCTGCTACACGAACACCCGTGCGGTACCGGTCCGGTCCGTCAAGTGTGTACGCGCAGCCAAGGCTGAACGTGACGCATTGGCCACCGCGCAGAACGAAGGACTTTGTGCGCCAAAACATCGAGCACTTGACTGGAAGACCGGTAGATGCACGTGGCAGGCCGAGAACGGGAACTCGAGAGAGCGTGTTTGAGCGCTTGTCGGCATCTCGAGTGAGCAAGGCGCTGCTACGGTCACGCAGGTTTCCAGTTCAAGGAGAAAGCGAGCGCAGCCCCGCTCCAGCGAGGTCTCCCAGTGCTTCATCGTTGTCGCCTCCGCGACCAGCACGAGCGCACTCGCCTGAGCTCACTATCGACGCACCAGCACCACAAACGCAAGCCTCACCTCACGCAGCCACGCCATCGCCTGAAGAGCGACGATCGAGACTCGGGTGGTCATCACCGTACTCGTCCCCACAGCGGTCACAGCAGTCGTTCTCCTCTCGACCGTCTCCAGCTCCTCGTTCCAACTCGACAAATCGAAGCAGCGGCGGTGGATCGCGCAGTCGGCGGTACGATAATTATCCAGCGCGGGTGTTCGGGGTTCTGGATCGGGACAACGAACAGCGCATTGGTGTCAGCCAAATCCTACAGGGGCTTCGCTTGCTGGGGCTTCCAGCAACACACAACCAGGTAGGCAGCATCGTCATCTAGAAAGGTCCTTTTGTATGCTTACATGTTGTGTCTCGCACTCTGTAGATTTCCGACTACGTGTACCTCATCCACGAAGGCCAACACAACAGTATCGACCTAGAAGAATGGGAAATCCTGGTAGGAACACTGGATGCAGCCTCCCGTCCGTCGAGTCACTCCCCACGTAGCAACGGGTTTTCCGGTCCAAGCAGTGCAGCGCCGTCTCGTTCACCATCTGAGCGCTCGCCGTACAGCTCACCTCTTCCAAGACGCAATCATTCGAAGTCTCAGTCACCCAAAGCGATGAATTCCACACGTGGTGCACCTACCCGAAGAAGCACTGCATCCCATGACGAAGAAGAACGGTACTCGACCACAGCCCAGCGAGAAGCGATTGTGTCAGCGGAACGTCAGCCTGTTCCAGACGACGACCCCTACCTTGAGGAGATCCAGGTAATGTTCAATCTCCACCTTGTGGTAATGCTACTACTCAATGAGCTGACGTACGCTCTTTCATGATGCCAGAATCGCATCGAGGGGATGTTCGAGAGAGCCCAAGCAACGGCAGCACTGCAATGGACGCCTGAGCCGGGAAATAATCAGTTTGAGAACGATCCGAACCACTCCAGGTCGGATCGCATTCTGAAACGCGCTGCTACGGTGGTGTACAGTCTCCGGGTAAGGCGTTCAACGTTTGTGCAGGAACGAAGGGTAGTGTCTTGACTGTTCCTGTGCTTTGGTGGTGACCCCAATTGATGAGTGCAGGCCTCGTTGTTCCCTCTTGTACATCAAGCCGAAGTTACTCTCCGGGAAATTCAACAACGACACGGCTCAAAGTTGTCTCTTTTCCTACCTCCGAGTGACATGGCTGCTATCGCACAAAACTCGGATGTGCTCGCTTCCGCCATTTTGGACGACATTTTGCTGGTAAGAAAGAGCGTTTGGGCGAGTTTGTGTTGGCTGCTGCTCTAACTCTATTAATTTCTTCAACGTGAAGGACACAGTCCAGTTGCTAAATGACGAAGACAAACAGCAGTCTCGACGTCAATTAGAGGGTCATCACGCTGATCAGCTCGATGACATTCTAGCTCGAATTCAGGTGATCGAACGAGTGGAGGACAGCATGATCCACCAGGGCCTCGCGTTGGGCTACGACACTCCAGGAGCCAAATGCGACCTCCAGAAAGCTACAGCGAGGCATCATGCTATCTGTCAAGCATCGGGGCAGCTAGCTCAACACGAAAGTGCAAGTGCAAACGTCCCAAGCCTTAAGCTCCCACTCGAAGTGGTGATGAATGTCAAGCTTCCANCACTCCAGGTCGGATCGCATTCTGAAACGCGCTGCTACGGTGGTGTACAGTCTCCGGGTACGGCGTTCAATGTTTGTGTAGGAAAGAGGGTGGTGTCTGACTGCTCCTGTGCTTTGGTGGTGACCCCGATCGATGAGTGCAGGCGTCGTTGTTCCCTCTTGTACATCAAGCCGAAGCCACTCTCCGAGAAATTCAACAACGACACGGCTCAAAGTTGTCTCTTTTCCTACCTCCGAGTGACATGGCTGCTATCGCACAAAACTCGGATGTGCTCGCTTCCGCCATTTTGGACGACATTTTGCTGGTAAGAAAGAGCGAGTTTGTGTAGTTGGCTGCTGCTCTAACTCGATAATTTTCTTGTTCAACGTGAAGGACACAGTCCAGTTGCTAAATGACGATGACAAACAGCAGTCTCGACGTCAATTAGAGGGTCATCACGCTGATCAGCTCGATGACATTCTAGCACGAATTCAGGAGATCGAACGAGTGGAGAACAGCATGATCCACCAGGGCCTCGCGTTGGGCTACGACACTCCAGGAGCCAAATGCGACCTCCCGAAAGCTACAGCGAGGCATCATGATATTGGTCAAGCATCGGGACAACTGGCTCAACACGGAAGCGCAAGTGCAAACGTCCCAAGCCTAAAGCTCCCACTCGAAGTGGTGATGAATGTCAAGCTTCCAGAAAGTACAGCAGCTCAAGACTTGACAGCGGTTGACAACACAACATACGACGGAGAGCTTCGCCCTCCAAACGACTTGGAGCTCTCTTCGCAGCAAGCACGTGTTGCAGACAGCCCAGTGAGGACTTCAGTCCTGCAAGGTAAACGACTTCAGTCCATCGAGAGGAGACGGCACAAGTTTCAGCACCACCGACGGCTCGTGGAAGCGTCTCTCGCTGATACAGGAATGGCGCAGCATGCAGTCATTGAAATGTACGTGCAACTCACGATCTCCCGAGCGGTGAAGCGCGCAATGTTGACTCACATGTTGCTGTACGTTGTGTGTAGACTGGAAGAAATGCTCTTGGACGACTTGGTGGAGCAGACGGCGGTAGAACTGAACGATACGGTTCTGGCAATGTCCGACACTTTGCTTACCAATCTGCTATGAGCGCCAGCAATCAAGTTAGCGCTCGTGTGGATTCATTCGAGCGAAGAGCAGTTTGCACTGTTCCTATCGCTGAAATGACCTTCTGTCGCTGTTCGGTTCTCACAGGAATTTCCTGCCATCGCACTTCATCTTCGTACGTCTTCTGGTTCCGACGATCGCTGTCGATCAATTCGTCCACCATGTCTTCAACACATTGGAGTACTTCTCGTGCCACTTTCTGGTCGAACGCAGTGTCTTTTGCCAGCCTGGTATGGACGTCTTCCACCATGAAGGCTTCACGCATACCATCCTGGTGATGGAGATGTTGATTACCAAGTCTCGTGGAACTTCTGCGTTGTTTGACCTTGATCCGGTATCGCCGAGCGAACATTTGTAAGGTGCAGCGTGCTTCTGCTCGGATCAACGTGCGCACACGGTGACATTCGAAGATGAAAATACCACGATCCGCAAGTTGTAGCATCGGTAAATCGTCAGGTTCTGGCAAAATCTGCCATTCCCAAGCGAACGCCAAGGGGGTTAGACAACCATGACCAGCCAAAGCTTCGATCAGCAAGGAAGCAGCACGGTCGTGTAAGTGTGCTTCAGTCAGATTCGGTAAGACCTTCTTGATCCATTTGGCCATCGTTAGCTCGAACCAGTACCAAAGTCCTCCAGCTCGACTTTTTGAGCTTCGTCTCGCACGCTTTCGGTACAAATTTCGTTCGAGAAACGCATGACAAACTCCTTCTTGTTGCATCACATCAAGGATGTGAGAAGTCTCTTGGCTTGGGGTCAAGAAGTGGAAGCTAAACGTTCTGCATCCCAAAGAGTTTCGGCACCAAACGATTAGTTTTCAACAGCACCAACACAACGCCAAAGCTCCGACGTAGGCGTACCCGTCGTTCCCAAGCATACTCGTTAGCTCTTTTCGCTCCGATGTGCGCAAATGTTCTCCTGTGATTCGCTTCGCCATCTCGTCAAACGCTTGCACAGATATTCCATCTGCTTGGCTCGGATACAGTCGATGCATCTCTTCCTGAATGCTCAGATGCCGACACGTAGCAAAAGCATGGAGGCGATGTAGCAATGATGCGAGTGATCCTTGCCATTCGTGCGAGGCCTCCAGTAGCTGCGGGGTAGAAGAAGTTAAAGCGACACCGTTGCGGTGGCTGACAGTGTAGTCTTCGTGTAACAGCGATTTTGTTTCAGTACTGGACTTGCTGGAAGTTACCGACGCAATTTGCAGCGACTCGAGGTACTGCATGGTGAACATACGAGCCTTCCTCGTTTCGTTGAAAGCGCGCAAGTTCTTTTCGTGTTGAATCCGATTGATCTCCTGGAGGATTGAGTTGATCTCCTCGGCGATATCCGCCGGACAGTCTTGTAAAGCGAGGTTCAGCTGTCGAGTTGCCTCCACAAAGTCCTGCAGGCGAGCGGTTGCAACTCCAAGGTTGTATCGCGCTTTCCAGCTGGACGAATCGAGTCGTAAGCTGTTTCGATAAGCCTTTGCAGCTTCTTCGAGGTGGTCGAACGCGAGGTAGATGGACCCCGAGTCGAGATACATCGACGCAAGGTTGCAGCCTCGTGGGTCGAGCCAAATAATCTCCAGCAGCAAATACAATGCAGCCACCACACTCACTCGATCGCCAGACTCGATGAGTTTGTGCGCTCCCCGCAACGCCGAACGCCACGTTTTCGCTGTGACTTTCTTCTCCTGGAAGCGGGTTGCGTAGCGATGCTCTTCCAGTGTTTTCAGCTTAAACGTTTTGCCAACAGTGGTGGCTCCTTCTTCTGGGATGACGTCCTTCGCGATAGCAGATTGGTAGTGGGCTCGCTTGTGCTCAAAGCCCTCGAATCGAGCGGTGGATTGAGTAGCGGAGTATTTAGAGGAAACCACGGAGCGGGACGTTCTGACCGAGATAACGGAGCACGTTCCGTCGTCCGCGCCGGACAACGCGTGAATCTGGTCCTGTGGGGCTCTGAAGTTCAAACTATCCGCGCCAAACTCCTCACACACCACGAAAGAGCAGGACAGGAGCTCGCACAACTCGATGCAGAGCTTCCAACCGGAAGTAAATTCGCTGAATCGGCTCTGGACCTGCTCGATTTCATCTCTGGCATCGAGCTGTCTTGACAGAAAGCGCAAGTGTTTAGCCTCACTTCCTACTACTTTGATGTACGTCAACGAACGAACCTGTTTGGCGAATCGATGCAGCAGCGCGCTGCCACTCACGACCGACTGCAGCAGTTGTAGTAATGTGTACTGGTCAAAGAGAAGCAACAGTGAGATGGCTGTAAGGTGAAGTCAACCAGGAACAGCAGGACTGCAACATGCCAGCTGATCGATCGGAAGTCTGCGCGTCGAGCTCCGCACGCCGACAGCGCGCAGTGTTCGCACAATAAGCACCTTCAGCAGTGCAGTTCCTGTCAGTAGGAATCACACACGAGATCAGCGGATCCGATAACGTGACCTCGCCTTGCCAGTCGCGCCGACCGTACTTGTGACCAGCACCCGGTGGTGCAGCGTCGGATGGAGGCTCCAGATCTCCCACACACTCGTAAGCGCGACGGCCAGCACCTTGTTCGGTCAATATCAACGAAAGTTAGCCACACAAGCTTCAGCGTTGGACGTTGGGTCGAGCTCACATCGCGGCAGTGGAAGACGCAACAGAGCGCGTTCTCCAGGCGGGCAAAAGGATCTATGCAGTCAAGATGGTTAGGATGGATGTTTCGCAAGGTATATAGCAAGCCAACTCGGCCCACGCACCGACGAAAGGGAAGTACGCAGCCATGGCCTCCTTCGCGCAGAGTGTCGCTTAGTGACGTACAGCTTGAAGTGCTCGATCTAAATGAAGCACTTCGGACAGTCGGTCGCAGTAGCAGTACAGTCGGCCGCAGCAGTGCGAGTCCCAATTTCCTCCAATCCAAATCACAGAAGAAGACGATTTTCCTCCAATCCGTCGAGGACGCACCGAGGCAGAGATGACCGTGGGACTGGCAAAAAAGCCGCTTTTCGTTGTCGAGACGACGAAGATACTGAACCTCTCTCACGGCCACGTCAGACTTGCGCTCCATTGTCCAAGCCAGCCGCTCCTTCTCCAAGCCATCCGGCCAGCCCAGAACTGACAACCAGCCGGTCGCCTCACACCGTCTTCATCCTCACTCCTCGACTTTCTCGCAAGTTGCCAGGCCGTCACCACAGCAAGTACCATGAACGACGACGAGCGCAAGGCGCTGGCCGAGGCGCGCGGCCGCGTGGCCAACCTGCGCGCCATGTTCAACAAGGGCGCCGTCTCGAACGCCGAGCCGCCGGCCTGGAAGCGCCGCGCGCCGCCGCCGCCCATCAAGCTCACGGAGGACAAGCCACTAGATCAGGAAGTGAAGCCCAAGAGTGAAGACGCAGTGGCCAACGACGTGCTGCGTCCCGAGCGCGAGCGTCGAGAGGCCGAGCGCAAAGCGCAGGAGGAGGCCAAGCTGTCCCAAGCCGCCGTCAAGAGCTCCGAGACGCTGGTGGACGCCGCCATGCAGGAACGCAAGCTGCGCGAGGAGCAGGAGCGTCGTAACGCGCAGGAAGCACGCGACGCCATGGCCAAGCAGTCGTCGTACGAGCTGGAGCACGACCGCGCGTACCATCACTCTGCGAAGCAGAAGGAGATGGAGAAGGAGGCCGAGCAGAAGGCCAAGGAGTCGCTCAGCCAGTTCACGAGCGACGGCAAGACCTTCGAGGCGGAGAAACGTGAGCAGCTGAAAAAACTGGAGGAGATCGAGCGCCAGAAGGAGCAGGATACGAAGAACTTGCACGCTACGACGACGTACTCGACGGAGTACGACCACTCGTACAACCACCATGTGAAGCAGCGTGAGAACACGACCAAGGCCGAGCTGGACGCGCAGAAGTCGCTCCGGAACTTCGCTGGAGGCAAAACGTACTTCGAAGAGCAGCTCGAGGAGAAGAAACGCCTGCAAGAACTTGAGAAACAGAAAGAGCAGAGCGCCAAGGAGGCCAAGAGCAACTACTCGTCGCCCGACTTTGACCACGCTTACGTGCACGCCAAGGAGGTGGCCCATGCGGAGAAGGAGGCCGAGGAAAAGGCCAAAGCCGCGCTCTTGAAGTACGACCAGCACGATGTGTCGCACGAGTACGTCATGAAGAACGGCTTCATGGTGCCCAAGCACGCTGGCGGTGGCACCGGCATCCCGAACGGTACGTGGGTGGATTTGCGGTTGGTGTTGGTGGGTTCGCACTGATCAAACTTGTGGTGTTCTACAGCCAAGCGCTACCCGTTCACAGACCCAGCTGCGCGTATCAAGAAGCCCAGTCCCCATGCCATGAAGGCCCTCGCCAGGTTCCAAGAACAGCTCGGTGCGTCTTGCTTGAATCAACCATCGCAACGTTCCTTGAGCAGTACTAATTTGTACGTGTGTGGAAAACTACCTTCTTGCAGCGGAGCGTAAGGCGTCTGATGCGTCATCCGGCAAGGCGTCCGACGAGTCGTCTCGCAAGACATCGTGGGAGTCCAACCGCAAAATGTCCATCGAGTCGGTCGAGTCCATGGAGGCTGTGCGCAAGCAGTCCCTTGATGGTGCGTGCGAGTTTGCTCGACTAGTGTTTGCTGCACGTGGAGATACTCACATTTGATGATACCTTTTTCTCAATGTAGAAGTTGATATTGAGCAGCTCAAGGCCTCTGTCGACGAAGCCAAGCTCGACGTAAGATCCGCGGCGCAGAAGTTTGCTGAGATGGATCGTAAAGCTGGTGCGAGCCATTTGCCTATGCCTATTCCCCAACATCCATAAACTCTTTGCTTGTTGAAAAACTGAGGCGAACTAATGCCGTTTTGTTTCTCGCAGCTGAATCGGCCAAGCAGAACAAGAAACCCTTGACTTTCAACGGCGTAGCGTACAAGAACAGTGGGCGGGCGTTCCGCACAAAGGACCAGGAGCGAAAGGAGGCCAAGCGCAAAAACGACATGGCGGTACGGATTCAGTCCCGCGTGCGCGGAGTCAAGGCTCGCGAAGCCTACACTGAAAAGCTTTCAGCCGCAGAGCGAATTGCCATTCGGATCCAAACAGAGTTCCGAAGACGCCAAGCCCAGAGAAAACTTGAGCAGCTTCGCCAACAACTTCACCGCGAAGAGGCTAGCGCAGTGGTAATCCAGAAGATCGTGCGTGGTCGATCCCAACGGAGTCGCTATCAAACCGAAGTCACAGTCAGGAAAGCTGCGGCGATTCTACTGCAGTCGCTCGTGCGGACCAAGCAGGCTCAGGCCGCGTATTCGAAACAAATCAAGGCAGCTCACGATATCCACGAGTTTACAGCACGGGTAATTGCAGGCCGACACGCCAGGAATGAGGTCGCCCAGCTCCGCAAGGAGCGAGATGCAGCAACAACAATTCAGTCTGCGTTCCGTGCGCAAGCAGCACAATCGATGGCTCGAGTTCGACTAGCCTCAATTATCCGCGTTCAGTGCGCTTGGCGTCAGACGATCGCACGGAAACATCTCTCACGCTTAAGAGCGGAGGCTGAAATTGAAGCGTATGCCCGAGACGAGCTCGAGCTCGAGCAGTCCATGGCTGTCAAGATCCAGAGCCACTGGCGCGGGTCCGTCGCTCGCGCGGAGGTGTCGACGCTGCGCGCGGAGGTTTCGGAGGCTGAAGCTGCCAAGGCTGCGGAGGAGGAAGCTGCCGTCGCTGCCGCTGCTGCCGCCGCCGAGGACAGCATGGCAGTCAAGATCCAGAGCCACTGGCGCGGGTCCGTCGCTCGCGCGGAGGTGTCGACGCTGCGCGCGGAGGTTTCGGAGGCTGA
>JAABLL010000263.1:2337-18102 GCA_012295475.1 Phytophthora gonapodyides | reverse complement strand
TCAGCTAAGGTTCTTGGGGCGCGCAGCAATGCAGATGCTGGAGTCGACAAGGGAGCGATGCGCTCCGCCGTGCAGGAAATCCTGGACCTGAAGCTGGTGGGCATGAACGAAGAGATGGGCCTGCTGCGGCAAACGGTGCAAACACAGGAGCGAGAGATTGAGGCGCTCAAGTTGATGCATGACACGCTGAGTCACGCACACGATGAAGCCCAGCAGAAGTTCAGCCTAGCCGAGCCTGGCAGCGTTATCACCGTTCACATTGAGAAAGTCGTCGCCAAGCACACGGAAGAACTGGTGCGCTTAGAAGAGCAGCAAGGGCTCAACAGGTTGGTTTTATTATGATACTGACCGTTTTGTGCGTATTACCGATGCAGTGGGAGAAGTTCATGGACAGCACTGCGCGGCTCCAACAAGACGTGCGCGATGCAACGAAGCAGCAGTCGGCTCTATCTTCTGTGGTGAAGGAGCAAGAGGAGAAGATGGACGTAAGTGTAGATTGCTGTTGTGTTGTCTTTGATCTTTGGACTGAACCACGCGCCTACTCTCATCGTATAGTCTGTGCAAGACTTGGTGAAGAAGACTGCGAAAGCGCCGGCGCCTGATGGCACAAGCGGATACCCACACGGACACGAGGCACGGAAGGAGTTTACCGAGTGGCGTGATACGTTTGAGCGCGAACTGAAATCGGAGATGCAGCGCAAGGTGCGGGATATCGAGAGCCGCATGTCAAGAGTGCTGCAAGAAGAGAAGGAGGCGCTGTCCTCCAGTGCCGACGCTCTGCGGGGATTGGATGCCACCAATCCAGGGATTCTCCGGGTTATCGAAGTAGCGGTTCAAGCAGTTGAGATCAAGAAAACTGGGCGCGTGGATCATGCAGCTCTTGCCAACGGAGCTTCCATCGTTCATTCGGAGCGGTACGTCCGCCGTCGCTGGGTATTAAGTAGTGGCTGTGCAAGGTGTTTTGCTAACTCCTCATGCTCTTTGTGATGTCAAATCGTTAGTGATCTCCTTTACCAAGACAGCTACTCGCCCGTGCAGTTCTTCTCCCACGTTGTCGGGTTCAGTAGCAGTGATGACGACGACAGATTCACGTCACCTTCTTACCGCCGCGCGCCGGCTCGCTTCATGGGCTCGCTGCTCTCTTCGGGAGAAAATCCGTGGTGGCTTTCGCGCCACAACGGGCGCCCTGAAACTGCGTTATCGGTACGTCTTCATCATTGCTTTTGTGCCCTGTTCAACAACAGCTTACACAAGGGTACGCTTCAACTAGGAAACGATGGAAATGGGCAGTTGCTGGGGCATTGCCGGCGCGTCCGGCCGCCTCTCGGTCAAGTTCGCTCAGCAAATCGTTGCAGACTCCATCACCATTGACCACATCCCAGCCCAAATTGCGTCCGACTTTAGCTCGGCGCCGAACGAGTTTCGGGTCCTGGTACGTGGATTTGAAGCTCATGCAGACGGTCTCCTCCGTTCCACGACGCTAACGCTTTCTTGTTGATTGATTCCAGGGCATATCGGGCCACCCTTTGCGAGAAACCGTGGAGTTTCTTCCATTCGGAAACTTCTCGTACGCTAGCAATGGGCCTGCTAGTCAAACGTTCAAGCTGACGTCGCCGTTGGTAGGCCTTGCTGAAGCCGCTACTGCTGACCTTACTAGGACTATTACTGACTTACGCTTTGCTGCTTGTGCTCAGAGTCAGCGAACTGCTATCGATGGAATCACTCTGGAGGTGCTTTCCAACCATGGCAATGCCGAGTATACGTGCCTCTATCGCTTCCGAGTCCACGGTCAGCCTGCGTGAAGGTAGTGAGAAGTAGGAATCAGACACCTGGATCAACGCAATTTATTCTATTTGCCTAGGCGTATTTGGATGCTGCGCGCAATAGCGTCTGCTTCTCCCCCATTCGAATATGCAGACAGAATCGAAGCCAAGGCGCCATTTGCTGTTCGTTGCCACGCAGGAACACTTGGTCCTCCTGTGCCATTGACAAACAACATCAACAACAAATCAGCCAGCAGATAAACATCCGTCCACCAGCAAGGAGTAACTCGCGTACCTCGAATGTAGTTGAGTGCGTCTTCAGTCGGTTCGACACCAGCTTACCAACTTCAGCGCGCACTTTATTCGTCAAGGACGCCGGAAGGTTGAGCGTGGTGGGCAGAATCGCTCCAGGTCTCGCCTGCGTCGCTGCTTCCCTGAAAACCTCGTTCAACTCGTCCGGCGTTGCGAGCATAATCTCCAGCCAGTGCTCCGCGTTTGGAGCAATACAGCCGTCGTGTTGAAGCCTCACGTTCTTCAGAGCTGGTACGTCTGCTTGGCTGCCAGTTGCGGACAACAGCAACTCGCGCTTCTGAGCGAAAGCAGGATCGGCTGGGTTCGGCTGCTGCAGCGTTGCCGGCATCGGGACGTCCACGACGTCGTACGGGTTGTTTGGCGTCGTGAAGCCGTAGTTACGCAACAGTCGAAGGTTGCCGTGTCTGCCGTAGTTGATGAAGAGTTGCTCGCCGGGCTCGTATGACTTGGTTGTATGCACTGTGAAGCCCTTCTGAGGGTCAAAATCCTGAACACATTCGTCACTGGAGCCGAACAGACATGACTCGGGTTACTACCAAGATAACGCGCGTGCTTCAATGCTGCAGCGTACCCGTTGTCTGCGTGGTTAAACCAGTCGAAGAAAGGTATGAGCGTGAACGGTTGATCCTGCCCGGACGTAGCGCGTGACATCAAGACGGAGATGGCCCAGAAGAAGGCCTCCGCGGTTACGAACTGGTTGTTGTTACCAAAGAAGTGATGGTACACTTGAGAGTAGAAGCGCGCTCTGCATGAACAGCACACCCACAGACCACAAGTTCAATTGACCCAGTCTCCACTCCGTCAACCAACTTTACCACTACTAACCCGTGCTGCATCGCTCGCCGCGCCTCGTCGCATCCCTGCAGCTCTTCAAATTGCTTGTCGGTCCAGTACAGCGGCAGGTCCACGAACCGCGGGAGTGCATTCACATACAGCTCGTCCAGTGGTGGGGCGTCCACGCTCGCCATGGCTGTCAACGTCGCGTGTGGATCAGCTGCATGAGGGAAGTTCACCAACATGTGCACCCCGAGCACCAGCGCACTTGGCACGGAAGACGACCCCTCTCTCAGCGCTCTATTCGATGCCAGTAGCACATTTAGCTGCGCCAGAAAGCCCGGTGCCTTCTGCTGCGCAGTTTCCAGTGCGTACTCGGCCGAGAAAGGGTACCAGACGTCCGGCCCCGCCTGGAACACCAGTGCGTCCTTAGGAATTGGCTCACGGGCTACAATACCCACACCCATACCAGGAATAGCGCGTGCTTCAATAGCATTGGACACCACGCCGCCACGCGTGCGGCGCACGGCGTCCGCGATGCGTCTCAACGCCACCTCCATGCCTGCCCTGAATCGTGCGGCAGATAAAGTGAGCTCCTCGTTGCACGTCACAGATTGGTGTGGCATACCGCAAATATGTCCACAGAAGTGTCCCTGAAACGTCATCAATTGAGGCAATTCAGGGACAGTTCTTCGGACACAGACGTTGATGAACAAAACATTCGTTGGTGGTCATTATTCAATCGACGCTCCTCAAAGTACGGCTGCATTGCTACATCATGGCGGAGCAGGCAACGGCGGAGCAGATCAAGTCCATGGAGGAGCTGGTGTCGTTCCTGTCGCACCCGCGGCCGGAGCTGCGCAAGTCTGCGTCCAGTATGCTCATCAACATGACGGCATCGGACCAAGGAATGTTTCAGCTGCTGCAGCTCAAGAAGCTCGATGTGGTCAAGGCGCTCTGTCGCGTGGTGAGCGACATGCGCCCGATCGCCGAGGACGCCGTCAAGGCGCTGATCAACCTCACTGCAGCCAACCCGACGGCCTGTGAGCGCGCGCTCAAGTACGATCTGCTGAACCGCGTCATGGTGCAGGTGGAGGACGACGAGTGGAGCCTCACCGACTACTCCATGATGCTGCTGGCCAACGTGACCACAACGCCTGAAGGCGCCAAGGCGCTGCTTGGCTACGACGAAAAGGCCACGGACGCCACGCTCGCGCTGCGCGAGAAGAAGATCCGCACGCTCACCAACTCGTTCCTGGAAGGAGAGCCCGAACCCGACGGAGTGGACAGCTCCACGGGCGAGCCCAAGTGGGACGACGAGTACCAGTACGTGGCCAACATCCTGGCCAACATCAGCCAGCTGGAGCAGGGCCGCAACTTCCTGCTGAAGATGCGTCAGAGCTCCTCGCTGGCTGCTGCGCTTCTGCCGCAGCTCAAGTCGCCCAACGTCGTGCGTCGGCGAGGCATCACCGCTGCGTTGAAGAACCTGTGCTTCGACTCGGACAACCACTTCTACCTGTACGACCAGCTGGATATCCCCACGCACATGATGGTGTTGCTCGCCGGCCCGGAAGAGCTTGACGAGGACGACAAGATGGGCATGAACCCTGTCGTGTACAGCCAGGGCGACAAGAAGAAGCGCGAGAACGACCGACTGGTGCGTCTTGCCGCTGTGGACTGCCTACTGCTGCTGTGTACGACCCGCAACGGCCGCAAGGTGCTGCGTCGTAAGAAAGTGTACCCCATCATTCGTGACGCCCACTTGGTGGAGCCCGATGAGGAGGTTGGCGACCAGATCTACAAGCTCGTGGACTTCCTCATTCGCGACGAAGACGGCGAGGAGCCAGACTGGGACGAGGTTCGTACCAAGTCGTTCGCTGCCGATCAGGAGACCAAGACGGCCGAGAACGGCGACCAGGTGCTGCCTCCGACGCCTGCCGCTCCGGTCAAGGCCATCGAGACGAAGAAGGAGCCGGAACCAGAGACCAAGGTCAAAACCAAGCACAAGACTGTCGAGGAGAAGCCTGTTACAGCGTCGTCTTTTCTTCCTACAAGTGGGGAGGACGAGGAAGTGGCGGGAGATATCGCGGACGGTCTCGCCAACGAGATTTCGGCGTTGGACGTGAGCAGCGACGAAGAAGACGAGGAAAACGACCTCGGCGTGGACTGAGCGTGTGAAGCGTGTGATCAAGCTGCATTCGTATGCATCCCAATGCCATAGACCTTTTTCATATCGTGTACCATCCTTGATCTTGTTGTACCGGTATTAAGTTTGCTGTGCTGTCAGTCCTAAGGTTCACGGACTTCAAACGCTCTACTTACTAGGCAAGAATGCGTAGGAACAGAATAAGTATATGGATAAACGACACGTTATTGCCTCTGCTGCAGGCTGGACGGTTGCTTCGGCCTCGATGGGGTCGGCGAAGTCTTGCGCTCTTGTACATCAGGTTCATTATTTAGCATCGGCGTGGGCGGGTCGCAGCGGCTGCGCGGGCAAGAATACATAGCAAAAGCGCATGTTTAGGCCGTCTTGGTAAACTCCAGCGGCTCAGCAGCCACGGCCATGAAGCGCTCCTTGCTGAACTTCCGCCGCGCCGCACTGAGCTTGGCCATCTTGCCCACGCCGTTGTGCGAGTTCCACAGGATCTCCTTCAACTCCTTAATGCAGGGAGTCAGGCTGCGCTCGCTGTAGGACGAGTGGTGCTCCAACGTCGACGACTAGAAACACGTAGAGCAAAGGTTAGAAAAGACCAAGATAAGGCATTTATCCTCACAACGAGCGTACCCAAGCTGGGAAATCTCGCATCTGCGTCCGCGCAATGTGGACGGCCGCAGCGGCGATCTTGGAGGGCAGGTACTTGAGCAGCTTGCACTCCTGCAGGCTGCGGTCAACGACGTAGTGGGCGAAGTGTTCCACGCGGTCGTCACACGTGCGGGAGGCCTTGAGGAAGCGCTTCATGAACTGGAAGGCAGTGGGGAACGTCACCCGGTAGCCGAGCGTGGCCAGCATCTGCGCTTCCATCTGGAACACGTCTTCGCGCGTGTACGCGTTGTCGGTGATCTTCACGAAGTCTTCGGCTTCCGGGGGGTAGATCTCCTCGTACTTGGCAGCAATGAACATTGCCGCTACGCCCACGAGCTGCAGCCGCTGGCGTCCGACCGACGACGTCTTCTCCAAGAAGCGGTCGATGAGCATGACCGCAATGTGCAACGTCTGGGCCAGCAGGCCGTACTTGTAGTGCACGTCCACCAGCCAGTCCACCAGGATGGCGCGCATCTTGGCGTTGATATCTGGCTGGCGCGCCATGTACGAGCTGCTGGGCTTGCGCTTCTTCTGTAAAACCACGTTAAAACACATTAGAAGTGTAAAAACAATGTTTCAACGCCGCAATGCCCCTCACCTCCGTCTCCAAGTGGTACTTCGTGATGTCCACCGCGTACTGCCAGCACATCGACGGGTCGTTCTTGTCCTCTGAGTCAATGTCGTGGTCCTCCTCGGGCGTGGGGGGGGCGATGTCAACCATGGGCGACGTCAGACCCTGCGATCCGAGCGTCGTGGGGGGCAGCGGACGGCTCATGCGACTGATAATCGAGGAGGAGGAGGAGCTGCGGCTGAGCGTCGGCATGCTGCTGCTGGCTGTGCTAGAGTGGCGGCTGCTGAGGTTCACGTTGGCGAAGTTGCGCTTGCTGGCGTTGGCGTCAGCGTTGACGCTGCGACTGGTGATGTTGCTGAGGTTGCGCTTGGAAGCGACCAGCTTCTTCTTGGCCAGCGCAGCGGAATGGGCGACCGAGGAGCTCATGGAGCTCGTCGTGGCCTTCTTGATCTGCAGCATCAGTCACAAGGGCACGGTCACTCGCTTGCTTCTACAACGACCTATTTACCGCTGCAACGTACATTGATCCTGTTCGTTGCATCCCCCAGAGCTGTACGCCGGTTGGTGACGTCACCCAGAGCCGTACGGCGCGGAAGACCGGCGATGGAGTGGCCCTCCGTCTTTATGATCTCTGTCTTTATGACCTCCGTCTTCATGAACCTCGGACGCTTCTCGGCATTGCCGGCGTCCTGTGGGTCACGGAGGATGTGGCGCTGTGTGTCCACAATGCAACGGGGAAGAGCGTCAATTCAATGGGTCTCTGGTCTCCTTAGATGCAACGTATTGAGGTGTGCGAACCTTTCCGGGGCGCGAAGCCAACAGGTCCGATGGGGCCTCGTTCTCGTTGTTGATACGGGCGCTCCTACGGACGAACGACGACATGGCGGATGGACGAGGAGGCTAACACGTGCGTATGGACAGGATGCAGCGAGGAGCTGAGCGGGGATCAGCCTCGGGGAACGAAGCAAGTGGATCGGGGCTGGCGCTTGCGACGGTTAATGGGGGAAAGGAGTGGAGGCACGCGGTTGACTTGGCTTCAGTATGCACGATTGTGGCCAATGAGAGAACGTTAATTTCGAAATTCAAATTCGCTTGTGGCTGGGGCTTGTATTTGGATGAAGGTTCGTGTCGGCAAGCGATACCCTGTAGTGCACATGTATCGGCTGGCACCTTCGAGTGGCAATGCATTCAAGTGCATCGACATACAACACACGCTGCTGGAGGTTGATAGCAGAAAGTGCCGACTCATGACGACGGCTCTGGTGGTCATACTGCATGTAGTCATGACTCGTGACTACAGGAAATGCCGTACGGAATCTCACTACAGTCTGCCCGAGCGATCCGCATTGCATTCACGCTCGGAGTTTTTTTTGCTTGCAGAGACGTGCATCAGTCACGCAGCAGCGTAGCGCATGGTTTCGAGTGTGCGCTTTCAGACAGCAAGCCTTGCTGCAAGGAGCTTCGAGCAGCACGTTGAAGCACTTTTCAAAAAGGCTGCTTCGTCGGGGTATACAAACACCAAGTCACCGCGCCAAGAGACGCAGAGACCAAAGCTCTCGAGGCAACTTTTATGCTATACTTCTCCACCGTTGCTGGATCCACCAACACCACGGGCACCACCACGAACACCCATGCTGTGCTGCACTACAGCATGCAGCTTCCCCAGCCGATCCGCTGAATGCGCGCAGCCATCGCCATCGTCCTAACCGCGGCCAAAATTGGTGATGCGCTTTTTCCAGCCAATGGGAATCTCGCGCGGACCAAAAACAGGTCAAAAAGCGTTCAAGGCAACTTCAAGACGTCATCTGAGTCCCCTGAGCGGCGGCGGTTTCCAGCTTTGAGGCGTTTTCCGCTCGCGCCGCCCCTCGGCTCACAACGTAATTTGCGTCCCAGTGCTCAAGTGGATCCTCTCGCTTCGTCCAGCCCCCTCCCCAATCCGCCAGCCATGAGCACCGCCGCCGCGCCCGGAGGCGTCAAGATCGCCCCCATGAAGAAAGTGGCGACGCTGGGCAAGCGCAAGAAATCCATCGACGCCGACGAGATCAAGAACATCGGCAAGAAGGACGAGTTCGACCCCAACCAGTTCTACGTGTCGCTCACGTCGCACGCCGAGCAGTTCGGCGTCGAGCCCGTGCGCATCCGAGTACGTCGCCCTCTGTCTTCAGACCTAGACAAGACCTAAACTGACCTTGTTATTGCTGTGCCTTGAGCAGTGGGGACAGAAGGAGCCTGATGTACGCGGCCCGGTCATCGGCACCAACCGCCACCACAAGTACCGCAACGCTATCGGCGCCCATGGCGGCTCGTACTGCATCTACCGCGGCCTGGCCGTGGCCTCGGGCGCCATCGCCAAGAACTCGGTGCCGGACTTGACCCAGACCACGCCGGCCGCCAAGATCGGCCCCCATCCGTCGTGGTCGGACCCGGAGAAGATCGTCACCATCGACCCCTTTGGCGCCTGCGTGGTGGAGGCCTTCCCGGAGCACTTCCAGAAGGGCTACGACATCCGCCCCACCATTGCCGTCACCAAGGCGCACATGGACTTCCCGGAGATCCACGAGGCCGTGCGTCTCGGCCGGCTCAAGCCCGACGGAAAGATCCTCAAGAACTCGTCGCAGCTCGTCATCACCAAGGCTGCCATCGACCCCGTGTGGTACCTCCCTGGAGTGGCCAAGCGCTTCAACACGACGGAGGCCAATCTGCGCCAGCAGATCTTCCAGGAGACCAACGGCATGTACCCGGAGCTCGTGACGAGAAACGATCTCAAGGTCTTCTTGCCGCCGATCGGAGGGTACGCACTGCTTTCTCTTGCCGGGGTCTTTGTGGACATTCCGAGTCTAACCTCTTTGTCTTGCAGCTTGACGATCTACATCTTTGGATCTGTTGAAGCCATTTCGGACCCTACCAAGAAGCTGGCGGTGCGCGTGCACGACGAATGCAATGGCTCAGACGTGTTCGGGTCGGACATTTGCACATGCCGCCCGTACCTGGCCCACGGCATTGAAGTTTGCGTACAAACGGCGCAGGAAGGAGGGTAAGCAAGCACGGAGGAGGACACCATTCGCGCTAGGAATTAACGGTTTTGTGCCGTGCTGTGCTCTTAGAACCGGTATCATTGTCTACTTCCGCAAGGAGGGCCGTGCACTGGGCGAAGTGACCAAGTACTTGGTGTACAACCTGCGCAAGCGTCAGGAGGGCGGCGACAGCGCTGAAGAGTACTTCAACTGCACTCAGACTGTGGCTGGCATCCAGGACGTGCGCTTCCAGGCCCTGATGCCCGACGCTCTGCACTGGCTGGGTATCAAGAAGATTGACAAGTTCGTATCCATGAGCGACATGAAGTACGACGCCATCGTGAATTCGGTACGTTGCTGCAGGGCTTGACCTTCTGCTGTTACTGGTACTGACCTGAGCGCCTTTTGCAGGGAATTGAAATCGTGGAGCGCATTCCCATTCCGGAGGAGTTGGTGCCCAAGGACGCCCAGGTGGAGATCACCGCCAAAGTGTTCGCCGGCTACGACGGCGGCAAAGTATACAAGGTCCTAGACAAGAAGGAGCTCAAGGAGGTCAAGGGCCGCGACGACAACGCGTACGACGAGTAAGCGCGTTCCTGTCGGGCCAGTTCCAAGGAAGGCCAACTGCAAGTAGCCCATGCGGCCGAGAGAGTATCCACGCCGCACAAGAGCTCGTCCATTTGCAGGCCCTAGCTTTTTTTGCGCAATGCACTGCATTTTCGTTCAACTTGTCGCTTCAACTTTGCTTTTTGGGGTTGTGCACACAATTGTGTGTATATGGTGTGGTGCGACTTTGATTCCCAAGATCCGAGGCGCACAATCACAAAACAGGGGAAGAGGTCGGCGGCCGCAGCGCACAATGATCCAGTCCATGTTCATCATGACCACCACCGGGTACGTCACGCCTTGCCATCCCGTTCCTCCTCGTCGCTTACGCTCTCCCCATGCAGTGAGGTGATCATCGAGAAGCACTGGCGCGGCCTCACGAGTCGCAACGTGTGCGACTTCTTCATGGAGGAGGTCAACAAGTACCGCGAGCGCGAGGACGTGCCGCCCATCATCACCACCAGCAAGTACTACCTGGTCAGCGTCTTCCGCGACGACCTGTTCGTGCTGGCGGTCGTCACCAACGAGGTGCGCGCTCCTCTCGTCTCTCTTCTTGTCCACATGACTCTAACACGTGTGTCATTTGGTGTCTGGGCTCGCAGATCTCGCCGCTGTTTGTGATCGAGTTCCTGCACCGCGTGCTCGCGGTCTTCCGCGACTACTTCGGCAACTTCGACGAGAACTCGATGAAGGACAACTTCTCGACGGTTTATCAACTGCTGGAGGAGATGCTGGACAACGGCTACCCGCTCACCACGGAGCCCAACGCCCTCAAGGCCATGGTCGCGCCGCCCTCCACAGTCAACCGCATCGCTGCCATGGTGTCCGGCAAGTCGCGCGTCAGCAACACGCTGCCCGACGGCGCCATCTCCAACATCCCGTGGCGCAAGAGCGGCGTGCGCTACACGCAGAACGAGATCTACTTCGACATCGTGGAGGAGATCGACGCCATCATCGACGTGTCGGGCCGCATGATCTCGTGCGAGGTGAACGGCGTGATCCACAGCAACAGCCGCCTCTCGGGCGTGCCGGACCTCACCATGGTCTTCACGGACCCGTCGGTGATCGACGACTGCTCGTTCCACCCGTGCGTGCGGTACTCGCGATACGAGCGGGAACGGGTCATCTCGTTCGTGCCGCCTGACGGCCAGTTCGAGCTCATGCAGTACCGCGTGCAGGTGCAGGAGCTCGTGCCGCCCGTGTACTGCCAGCCGCAGATCACGTACAACGACAAGGGAGGCGGCACGCTGGACCTGGTGATCGGCACGCGCGGCATGCCCACGCTCAACTCGAACGCCAAGAAGAACCTGCAGGTGGAAGACGTGACCGTCGAGGTGACGTTCCCCAAGAGCGTGCGCACGGTGGACGTCAACACGGAGCACGGCACGTGTCTGTTCGACGAGACGTCCAAGACGGTCAAGTGGAACGTGGGCAAGCTGGGCAAGAAGGTGCTGAACCCGTCGCTGCGGGGCAACATCATCCTCCACCAGAGTGCCGCTGTGCCGGACGAGAAGCCCGTCGTGCTGCTGGGCTTCAAGGTGCCCATGTCTACTGTCTCTGGGCTGAACGTAGAGACGCTGCTGATCACCAACGAGAAGTACAAGCCGTACAAGGGGGTGAGAACCATGACCAAGGCCGGACGCTTCCAGATCCGGACGTAAACGGTAAGCGCAGGCTTCAACGTGGGGTTTGCGCTTAACGCCTTATCGTTTTGCTCTTCAGTCTGCCAATGAATAGATCCCGCTGCCATGAGAGGAAGTATCAGAGATTGTGCGGGGCAAACGTTACGTTGTGGGATTCTTTTTCTGCAGGCCAAAGCTGGTTGGTTACTGGAGACTTGTGCCATTCTATCACTGGACAAAGCGTAGGCCAATGCTGCGCAAGACGTCAGCCTCTGGCGCAGGTGTGTCAGCGAGATCACTGGAGGCCGCGATGGAGACGACGAGCTCGGAGCAGGACTTGAGTCCCAAGGCCAAGTACTGCATCGACCTCGACCTCACGCCCATGGAGCGCAGCGAGCTCAGCGTTTCCAACTCGCCCAGTCGATTCTTCTGTCGATTCGACCCCGTGACCAGGAAAGGCAAGCTGCTGATGCTGCTGTTCGACTGTCATGGCAACTCGACGCTCCAGGAGATGAGCCGACTGGATGTGCTGCACATGACACAGGAAGCCGCAAAGCTTCAAGACGAGTCTCCTGCAAAGGCTTCTCCCTATCGCAGACCGGGAAATGTGAGCCCGAGACGTCGACCGTCAGGCCTGCAACAAACTCAAACTGCAACGGATGCTGGTAGTAGCGCATACGTCTGTGACGTTCAGGTATGACCTGCACAGTACTGTACTTAACACGGGGCGATGCAAAGCACTGACGAGGCTCTACATTTCAGCGCGTGCACACCAGGGACATCCGTAGGATGGAGAACGCGTTCTCGGCGTCCAACGAGCCATCGATCATCATTCGCAAGCAGGCGGTCTTCTTCAGCGCCGGTACGAAACACGGAGGACTCCATAGTTGTCGGACAAAAGCTAACCTCGCAGGTTGTTGTTGCACTAGATCCTCTGCGTGCGATCGTACTGCGAGACGCGTGTCTTGTGTACGTCCCTGATGGAGCGGACAGCTTGATTTCCATGCTCAAGCAGGACTTCCTCACCTATGCGCGGGATAACGCTGAGTCTCCATTCGAATTCAGGTAAAACACCCCCTGCAAAGCCTTTGTAAACTCAACCGTATGACTAACGATGAAGTCTTTAGAGCGTTAGAAGCGTTGCTAGCCACACTCGCGCGGTTCTTTCGATCCCAGTACGACCAACTGTCTCCCGTCATTGTCGCCGAGCTCGAGCACCTCGTACAAGGCAACTTGGACTCCCACGAGCTCGAGAGGCTGCGTGAGTTCAAGAACACGATGAACGAGTTCGAGTCCCAAGTGGACGGAGTTCGTCGTGTGCTGATGGAGTTGCTGGACAACGAGGAAGGCCTTCGTCTCCTGTACCTCACGAAAATCTACGAAGCCCCGAGCCTCTTGTCGGACCTTTGGAGCTTCGATTCGGAAGAAGCGGAGGTTCTGATCGAGAACTATCTGCAAGACATCTTCTCCACACGGACGACGGCCGAGCTGCTGCAGTACCGCATCACCAACACGGAAAGTCTCGTGACGCTCAAGCTCGACTCGAAGCGAAACTATCTGCTGAAAGTCCAGCTCATCTTCTCGCTCGTGTCGATCAACATCTCCGTGGGTACGCTGATCTCCGGCGTGTTCGGCATGAACCTCACTTCGGGTCTAGCTGACGCCTCTGGCTGGTTCTTAGGCGTGGTCATCTTCACCATAGTGTTCTTCGCCACGACGACCTACGCGGGCATCGTCTTTTTCAAACAGAAAGGTGTCATGCTGAAGTAAAAAGCAAAATAAGTAAAAAGCAAATACGTGAGATATCATNCGTGCCCGACGGTGCCGATAGCTTGCTCTCCATGCTCAAGCACTACTTCCTGATCAATGTTCGCGACAATGCCAGCTCCCCATACGAATTCAGAGCGCTGGAGGCACTGCTAGCCACTCTAGCACGATTCTTTCGAGGCCAGTACGACCAGATCTCTCCTGCTATCGTAGCTGACCTTGAGCACCTAGTGAGAGGCAATCTCACCTCACGCAAGCTTGAGAGACTACGGGAGTTCAAGAACACGATGAACGAGCTCGAGTCACACGTTGATGGGGTGCGACGCATCTTGGTGGAGTTGCTGGACAATGAAGAGGACCTCCGGCTCCTGTACCTCACGAAAATCTATGAAGCCCCGAGCCTCTTGTCGGACCTTTGGAGCTTCGACTCGGAAGAAGCGGAGGTCCTGATCGAGAACTATCTGCAAGACATCTTCTCCACACGGACGACGGCCGAGCTGCTGCAGTACCGCATCACCAACACGGAAAGTCTCGTGACGCTCAAGCTCGACTCGAAGCGAAACTATCTGCTGAAAGTCCAGCTCATCTTCTCGCTCGTGTCGATCAACATCTCCATGGGCACGCTGATCTCCGGCATCTTCGGCATGAACCTCGTGTCCGGCTTCAAGAGCGCTGCTCACTGGTTCTGGGACGTGGCCATCGTCTCGTTCATCTTCTTTATCGTCTCGACGGGCTCAGGCATCGTCTTCTTCAAGCGGAAAGGAGTCATGCTCACGTAGAAACAGTGAAAAAGAGTAACTTCAACATGACCAACCGCCAAATCTTTTGGCGAAACCACCGCAGGCGACTGGTGCAGCTCGTCCGAGATGCCAGCACCGTCACAACGCGATCGACCGGCCTCTGATGTCGGAACCGCTGGAGATCGCAGACGGCATGCGTGGCGAGAACGAGGCTGACTCGTCTCCGTCGCCGCTGCTTGCCGGGGGGCAACCGCTGAGTGACTATCTCAATCCAGCGACCGCGTATGGCACCTACTCTCCGTACCAGCGCAGGAGCGAGGTGCGAACTGCGGAGTCTGCAGAGCTCAGTGGCTCGTCGAGTTTCAGCTCGATGAAGAAGTTCGCGTGCCAATTCGAGCCTGGCTCCAAGAGCGGCCGGGTGCTCGTCATGCTCTTCGACTGCAAAGGGAGACCCACCATGAAGGAAATGAGTCGCCACGAGGTGCTGCGAATGGCGCAGGAAGCGGCTGAGCCCAAGGAGGAAGCCTCGCCGGAAGTGAGCACGTCTCCAGAGACGGGCACGTTGCCTGCTCCGCCCATGCGCCGACGCAGCAGCTCAACTGCGGGCAAGATCTGGCGCATCAGTCAGCAGTCTCGGTCAGCAAGTCAACAGGAGCTTCATGCTCCGGTCTGCGGTGTCCAGGTACTGCATCGTAACTTACCGAAGCTGGTGCAAAAGTCAAAGTGCACTAACTAACCTGCTTCACGTCGTTCGAAACCACAGCGTGTCCACGCTCGGGACATCCGTAAGATGGAGAACGCGTTCTCAGTGACAAACGAGCCGCGCGTTGTCATCAGAAAGCAAGCGATTCTCATCAGCGCTGGTACAGTCGAGTCGGTAGATCTACATCGTAAAATTCCTTGACTAACGTACAAAAACGAACGTCCGTTGCTGCTCCTTAGACCCACTGCGCGCGATCGTTCTGCGGGATGTGTGCTTGGTGTATGTCCCCGACGGAGCGGACGCCCTCTTGTCGCTTCTGAAGGCCAAGTTTGCCGAGACTGCGCGTGACGAAGAGGCTCCTTTCGAGTTCAGGTAAGGAAGGCATCGACGGCTCCCGACCGACTGCGACAGCTCTAAATTGACCTGTGCTTGTCGTGCTGTACCAGAGCGTTGGAGGCGCTGCTGTCGACGCTTTCGCGCTACTTCCAGTCTCAGTACGACCAGCTCTCTCCGGTCGTCGTGGCAGCGTTGGACAACCTCATGCAGGGAACGCTGCAGGCGCGGGAACTCGAGAAGCTGCGCGAGTTCAAGAACACCATCAACGAGTTCGAGACCCAGGTGGACGGCGTTCGTCGCGTGCTGATGGTGATGCTGGACAACGAGGAGGATCTGCGCCTGCTGTACCTGACCAAGCTGTACAACGACCCGGAGTTGCTCTCCGATCTCTGGCGCATTGACTCGGAGGAGATCGAGGTGCTGGTCGAGAACTACCTGCAGGACATCTTCTCCACGCGCACCAAGGCCGAGCTCATGCAGCACCGCATCAGCAACACGGAGAGCCTCGTCATGATGCAGCTCGACTCGATGCGGAACTACCTGCTGGGCGTGGACGTCATCTTCTCCATCGTGGTCATCAGCCTCTCGGTCGGCACGTTCGTGGCCGGAGTCTTCGGCATGAACCTCCACTCGGGCCTAGAAAATGCGGACGGCTGGTTCCTGGGCGTCGTACTGCTCACCGTCTCACTCTTCCTGGTCATGACCATCACAGGCGTCCTGTACTTCAAAAGCAAGGGCGTCCTCCTGCAGTGAG
>JAABLL010000262.1:3796-18168 GCA_012295475.1 Phytophthora gonapodyides | reverse complement strand
TTCGCGGGCACCCCGCAGCGGGTTTGCTGCGGCTACGCGACCTCGCACACGCTCGCCTCCGTTGGCCGTTTTATGTGCATTCACCCCTCCATTTCCAGATGGGTACTCGATCCACTCTCATGTAATATTGGCAGCATAAATTCCAAGCAGAAGTACATAGGTATTCCAACAGAAAGCAAAGATAGCAATCTTCTCGAATTGGGGTTGTTCAGATTGCAACGAAGTGATTGTTCCAGCTCAGAGAGCACAGCAATCTTTATTTCCACAGCTCTGTATGCTACGAGCCTTATTGTATCATAGGATAGGTTCTTCCCAAAATTTCCACCGAATCGCCGCGCTTGAGTCTGCTATAGGACCATCACTAAGTACGAATGATCGTCTTTGGGAGAAGAAGAACCCAACATGGCCAAGAATCACAATACGTACACAGGCACTTTATAAGACCCTTTCATTTGATTGGCGTGGGCTGCCCGTCCTCACGTGCCTGTTAGCACCACCAGGAGAGTTCAAACGAACGATAGCATTTTCCTTTGCAATGTATTCCTAGTTAACTGCAGCAATCTAATCGGAAAAGATCTACATGACAACGCAGCCAGACGTGTTCTTCTCGACGGTGCCAGAGCGCTCGATACTGTCTTCGCTGATGTACGCTGATGTGTGGCTCTGCCCACTTGAATCCCAATCCAGCGCCACACGGTAGTAGCCGTCGTGTGCACGGTATTGCATCACAACACCTGAGCCGAAAGGAGTCATCACAACGTCACCGCGACAAGCCTTGATGGCGCCTATCACGCTGGAAGGGTGCAGATACGCGCGGCTTTCAGACGTTGTCAAGCCCAATCGAAGAGCGACGACGTGCACACCGTCCTGCTCGCGAACTTCCTCCAGTAATCCAGAGCCGTAAACGGTGTCAACGGGCTGACCCACAACACCTCGCACCGGTCGCTGAAGACTGCTAACGCGAAAGTAGCCATGCATCGCTGGCAAATCCACCACGTAAATGTCATCACTGCGACGGTGCGAACGAACGGTTCCTTCTCCAAATGGCGTAGCAACTAAAGAGCCCTCGGGGAACAGGGTCACAGCGTCGGCTTCAGCTGACAGGTCCGGATCCCCATTGTTACCAGAAAGTAGGTAGCTAAATGGATTGACCAACAACTCGAGCGTGTTGCGTCTCACTCGCGTCGCAACTACCGGAATGTCCTTCGCTTCGTTGGCCTGGACATAGGCCACAGCTCCACGAAAATCTGGGTTCACAAGAGTTGCCTTCAGGCACCCGTAGTAGGGTTGGTTCATGGTCGTATCAGCTAGGCCGAATACGGTGTCGATTTGACGTTTGACCCCGGCTTCATCGGCGTATGGGACTACCTTGACTGCTCCGGCGGAGGGGTTCGAGAAGCCATATCGAAACAATTGGAAAATCCCACCACTTCCTGGTGGGGCCGCAGCTTTAGCATTAGCAGCCGGGATCTCCTTGGTTGTCAGCGAGAGAATCGGCACATCCTCGAGGGTCGGACGAACAGGGTTGATGCAGTCTTTCGTCAGATACGCCAGCACGTCTTGGCCATCTGCCAGCATCCAGTCAGTCAATGCCACTGCGTAGATACCGTCTACTGCACGATAGCTGCGAACAAGTCCCTTGCCATAGGCAGTGACAACACGAGATCCGATAGTGAGAGGCTCTGATGCCTGTGTGGTTGCTCTCTTTCCACCAGCAGGCCCCAGACCCAACCTGGAAAAGAAGCTTCGTGGAGGGGATACTGGCGATAGCTGCAGGCTCCCTTCTTGGACAAATACGCTAATTGCTGACGGCAGATCGCCACTGCGGGTCTTGGCATCGCTGTGAAACAGCCGTAGCTCGTAAACGTGATCCTCTTCGCGACAGTTGATCACCACACCACGACCGAAAGGAGAATCAACGACCACAGCCATCGCAAACAATGGCCTGGGGCCAGACCCTCCAGGCACAAAAGTAATCAGCTTCTTTGTTATGAAGCCGATACCAGAACGCACCCCAGCGAACATTCGCGGGGACGACGAGCCATTTCTTGCGTAACTTTTCAGGAATTCATCGTCGGCGGGTTGCAGTGAATCGACGTTCAGGTAAGCTGTCATGTGCAGCATGTTTTGGTCGCCCGGAATGGCCACCGCGTAAATGCCATCTTCGGCCCGGTATCGCAGGACTCGGCCCATTCCAAAGAGTGTTTTCACTAGCGTGTGTGGCGCAAAAATACGGGCAGGTGGAGCGCGGTGAAACTTGACGTAGTTCAACGAGCTCTTGCTGATCGGGGAGGTGCCTTTGCTTGCATAGACTACAAGAGTGTCCTCCGGGCAGAAAACTTGCACGCGCTTTTGGCTCGTCGTCGCGACCGGCCAATCTGTCAGGTCCACCTGATAAATGCCATCGAGACCACGAAACTTGCGAACAATACCGCGCCCAATGGGTGTGCGAACGAGCGAGTTCAGCGCAAACAGTTGGGGCTTCATCACGAGAGGAGTGGGTCCAAACTTCTTGGTCAGGAGCACGTTAGCTTCTGCTAGGTCACGGTTGAGTTGCATTCTAGCACGTTCGCGGCTCTGCGGCGTGAGCCACGAGTGAATCGCTTCAAATGACTTGCCAGCATCAATACAGATCTTGTGCAGTCCTCCAAGCCGAATCTTCTTCATGCGGAACGCCTCGACTGCTGCGCCGACATACGTATCAAAGAAAATGATGTTCATCTTCTGCCAACGCTCCAAGTCCTCCTTCGAATGGTAGTTGAACATCTTCTCCATGGGCTGCACGCGCTGGAAAAAGCCAGCCTCCAACGCGTCAGGACCAAACTTTTCGACAATGAGCTCAGCAGCGCGGACGTCACCTTGACCATTGTCACCAACAAAAACATGCCTAAACTCGGGGTATAGCTGGTAAAACTCGCTGAAGTTTTCGAACTTTTTCAGGGCCATCGGTTCCAGGTCGCCTTGCCACATGAACGCCCGGCCCGACTTGAGATTTCCTGCGAGCATTGTCGGGAGCGTGTGCATGCCCATCTTCTCGTGCAACGCAGCAAATTTAGCGTACGACTTCTTCTCAGATACGTCCTTGTACACATGCGGCCGCGCTGAGAGAAATACGAGGTTGCCCACACGGTCGTCCGTCCAGTCATCCGGGCCTACAATTCCCATGTCCAACTCGCGATAAAACGGAAGCACCCCGGGGTACAGAGTGTGTCGGGGATACCGAGTGTCCAAGCCTGCCGGGTATCGCCCACCCGAGGAGTACAGCGTATCGTCCACATCGCTCAACACCTTTCGCCACGCCTGGTGTTTACGGCTGCGGCCACGCTTCGTTCCGAGACGCATGTGCGCGATCTGAACACTTGCTTCGCGCTGGATGTGGCTCAGAATGTCTGCACGAATTGTTGGGTCGCGGATGTCGTTGAACACGAGTTTGTGCATGCTGTGAAAATCTCCTTTCGAATCCGTGAAAGTCTTCAAGTTGCTCAAGTCGTCGCCCTGTGTCTTCAGTATGATGTTGCGCACCCACTTTTCCGCCATGGGGTGGGCGCTGATCTTCATCACCATCAGCGCGTCCAGTAGGAGAGCGCGAGACATGACGGACAAGTCGGCCAGTCGCGTGGTGCACAGCAGGTCGAGAATCAGCGTACGGCTCTGGTCCTCGCGCACTTTGGAGTGGTCCTTGACCTTGTAGAAGAGCAGCGCCAGTCGGATGTGGGTCAGGATGAAGTTGAGCTCGTCCTTGCCTGCGCCCGCGAGGATGCGGAAGATCTTGAGCTCTCTTCGCTTGACCTCGGCGAGGTTGAGCATGTTGTTGATGGTGCTGGGTAAATAGTGGCGGTCGATGCTGGTGACGCACTCGGTGAGGAGCTTGGTTTTCTCCTCGGCCGTGGCCTTGTACTTGAATAAATTATGGGAGAACTGCCGCGTGGCCTCCTTTAGTCTCGGCCGACGGCTGATCTCCTGCCTGTGCAAGAACCGGTCGAAGAAGTGCACGCTCATGGTGAAACCGAAGACGAGCACGAGGCCTAGGGTCGAGTTCCACTGGCCCACGGCGAGGGGCGAGTCTTTGATGTAGAACACGGCGGCGCTGGTGAGGAAGGCGGTGCCCGTCCAGAAGCGGTTCTCGAACTCCTGCGCGTCGTGCCAGCGCCATTTGGACTCTGTTGACAGGTACAAACCGATGACGTACATGATGCCGAGCCAGGACGCGCACAACAGCGGTGCGTAGGCGAAGAAGGCCATGACCGCCAGCCCCAGCAACACGCCCATGAAGATCATGCCCACCAGCACCAGCGCACTGTTAGTCGGCTCGCTCTTCTTCTTTTTCTTCTTCTTGGTCTGCAGTGTCTGGCGGGGCTTCGAGGCGCGCGGAGACGCCTGCAGCGACAGTCTAGAGGGCGAAGGCGCCCAGTCCAACTCGTCCACCTGCTGCGTCTGCATTGTGAGTGCCATGGACGGATAGGAGCAAGCGGAGGTCGGGGCGGCTTGCGAGGAAGCAATTGAAGGCCTTCTTCCGCTTTTTTCGCACTGTTTTTTGTGGACTTGCACCGCTATTGCACATGTTTTTACGGACCGCCTGGTAGTTGCGAAGCCTTTGGCTGCCAGCAGACCAGCGGGATGGAAGTAAATGGTCCTGGTTGGCCCCGACCTCCCAATCTGCTCGAGGCAAAGCACTCTGTTGTCGAGATGCATCTACCGCCGGGCTGTGGTTGCTACAGCTCCACCTTCACGCAATTAGATGCCGCTTCGCCAAGAACTTCAANTTTTACGGACCGCCTGGTAGTTGCGAACATGACGCGCCTTTGGCTGCCAGCAGACCAGCGGGATGGAAGTAAATGGTCCTGGTTGGCCCCGACCTCCCAATCTGCTCGAGGCAAAGCACTCTGTTGTCGAGATGCATCTACCGCCGGGCTGTGGTTGCTACAGCTCCACCTTCACGCAATTAGATGCCGCTTCGCCAAGAACTTCAACTTCTTGGTGCTGTGCCATCGCAGCAGTTTTTGCTTTTTGTCGAGGCTTGTGGATGAGTGTTCTTAGTCCAAAGGACTGCTCGCGCTTGCCAGTCTCAGTTGCGTTGACCCAGGCTTCACCACACACAACCCAGTTGGTTCTCAGATGCCGGAAGCTGGTCGATGAGGAAGACACGACTGTGTTTTCAAAGGCTACCGGCACCACTTCGGCGGCGTAGCGTCCAGTCCGAGCGCTGGCTTGCTACTCAACAACACCTATCAGTTGAGTACATCGCTACCACAAAGCCCTCGTTCTCAGCAACACGATCGAGTAACACCTTCTCTTCGTTGGAAAAAAAGCAGCTCTACTAAATACATCCGCACACAAGGAACTACCTGAACTACCTCGCAGTGCGCTCGACCACATTAATGCAATCGCCATGGGCCGCGCTCTTGCTCGAACTGAGTGCGACCGGCCGGAGCGAAGAACAAGTCGCTGTCCCACGAATACGGCAGCGCCGGGAAGAGATCGCCGGCCGCGTGGTTCGCAGCGGTGTAGGTTGTGCCAAGATCCAGACATTCGTTCAGCATTCGCAGCTCGAGCACTTTCTCCATGGAGCGGCTGTCTTGGCGCTCAGGCATGGGCGCGACCGGCAATATAATGTCATGCAGCTCCTCGACCGAGAAGCTGAAAGTCTGCTCCGACGACGAGCTGGTGGGCGTTCCGTTGTTCTCGTCGCTGGCCTTCAAGAAGCCCACGGGGTCTGTCGCCCACCGCGGGGCACACTTGGTTGGCGTAGGGCTCGTCGCGATAGCCAGGTTGTGGGTCGCCTCTGATGATGGTTGCGGTGGCCGGTCGTAGCTTTCATTCTCGCGCTTGAAGGTCTTTACCGCGCCGGAGTTCGCAACGTCGGAAGTTCGCATCAGCTCCGTGAACGTTCGTTTGCGTCTGGCATTGGATCCGGTTACCGATCGCACTCCGTTGGCAGGGGGGCGTCGACTAATGAACTCGGCCAGGTGCTGCGGGTGGCAACGCACGAGGTGGTGGTGGCTGAAGGTGCAGACGCTGGACTGCGTCTTGGTCCACTTGCGGAAGCCAAAGTTGTTCAGCTGTCGCTGGAAGCTCGCGAACTTGCCGTGCTTGAAGTACTTGGGCAGCACCGCGATCTCCAGCCGCTTGGTGTCGAAGATCTGGAAGTACATGCCGTCCTTGGACCACGTCAGGATCGTCTGGTCCTCGTAGTGAAGGATGTCGTAGAGGCTGCGCAAGAACTTGGGCACGCGTATCGCGCGGAGCGAGCTCGACTTGGGAGCGGCGGGTGGCCCCGCGCCGAGGTTGCGTTCCGGGTGGTTGAGCTGCTGCATGGGCGGCATTCTCATTCTGTGCATCATGACGTCGGTCCGGCGGTGTAGTGGGGGCGTTGCGCGTCGAGGAGTTCGGACGGAGCTGCTCGGCGGAGATCCAATTGCGAAGTGAGGCAGGTGTAGTCGCCCGCTTCATGCCGCCGTTTTGCCTGCTTTCAGTGGATCAGTGGCTGCACGTGGAATCTCTACGCGGCCCCACGTACGCCGACGTTCCATGTTGCACGTTGCTTCGCAGCCAGGGGCCAGTGCCGCCGGCGCGCCGCTGAACCGCCGACGTCCGCGCGTCCAGCTGGGGCGCCTCTGCTCGCTTCGTCCGCCGAGAGTGCAAAAGCGGAGGCTGACGCGAGGCAAGCATTTCGGCTGTCCCCCCGGACTCATTTCGTCGCAGACAACACGCTGGGCAGCAGAACCCCCCAGCTGGTCAACTTCAACGCTGGATCCGCGCCACGAGCGACTCGCAGCGACGAACGACCACACATTCGAGCTGAGCAAACAAGTATTCCGTGTTGCAGTGGGCGCGCTCGTCTAGCGCTGTCGCGCGCACGCCTCAACTCCGGGGCCAGGCTCGTCATCGCGCGAGGCACCAGCGTTCAGCGATTCCAACGCTGCCAAGCCTTGGTATAGAGACCTTGACCTTCGTGCTGGTTGCTCAGCGACGCCGCGCTNACCACACATTCGAGCTGAGCAAACAAGTATTCCGTGTTGCAGTGGGCGCGCTCGTCTAGCGCTGTCGCGCGCACGACTCCGTTTCGCCCTCAACTCCGGGGCCAGGCTCGTCATCGCGCGAGGCACCAGCGTTCAGCGATTCCAACGCTGCCAAGCCTTGGTATAGAGACCTTGACCTTCGTGCTGGTTGCTCAGCGACGCCGCGCTCAGATTCGTGCGCTTCCTCCTGTATCTCATCATTGAGTTGCAATGTCGTGGACCGACATCGCTAGTGTCGGGGCTGGGCTGGTTCCAAGTCCACCGGCCCATTGGTTGTCGCCGCCATTGACGCGGTGCGCGCAGTCTCGCGACAAGCAGAAAATCCTGTCTTCGTTGCGGCGCCGTCCTGGCCAGCGGTGCCAAGCACCCCTAGGAAGATGCAGCCAACAGTTGGGCGAGCTTTGTGACAGCGCTGCAGCCTCCGGGGCGATTGGTAATGTCAGTCGGAGCGGATGCGCACCGCACGGGTCTTCCGGTGCGGTAAGCTCGGCGCTGATTTCACCGCTGTCGTGCGCGCCTTGCAATGGAGCTCCGGCGCTGGACGCGGCAAGTGACCGGAACGCGAGGTCACCACCGCGCTGGACTCGACTGAACCCCATCCGTGAGAGCTCTTGCATGTCGACGAAAGGAGATGTGAAGGAAGCGCAGTATATTGCTGGGTAACTGGCAAGAACTAGTTTTTGACTCGGGTCTCGCACAGTCCGTAGAGGCTCGGCTCGGTGCTGCTGCCGCAACGTGGGCCTCTTGGCACCCTCTGGGCGCGAACGTTCCCTGCTTTTCCTACGCGTTACGCGCGCTCTAAATGATCTCAAACACCTTCTTGAGCTTGATGACGAGCTGCCAGTCCTCCTTCTGCAGGTCTTCCCGGAAGTTCTCCTTCAGCGCGTCGATGCTCTGGCGCGTCAGGAGCGAGACCAGCTGGTTCTTGTGATCGAAATGGCGGCCGTACGTGACGCTGCCCTCGTTGTCTATCCGCACGGCCACGGACGCGCCCTTCTTGGCGCGATCCACCTCCTTGTGCTCGCGCTCGATGGAGCCCACCTTGCCCACCAGGAATCCGCCGGCAGAGGGCACCACCAGCGGCGTGCCGATCTTCAGGATACCCTCCTCGACGTCGACGCCAAGAATGATCGGGTCCTTCTTGTTGAAGACGCAGTTCGGCAGGATCTTCAGCACGCACGGGAACACGGCAACCTCGGCGAACTCCTCGCGCCGCGCCATACGGAAGTTGTCCATGTACGCCGTGAACTGATCGAAGAGGTGGTAAATGATGTCAGCCGTGAAAATGCGAACGCCGAGCTCCGCAGCAAGCTCCGTGGCGTCGCTGTGGACCTTCACGTCGAACGCCAGAATGGTGGCGAACTCGGGCTGGTGCTCCAGCTGCACAGAGGCGCGCATTACGTCCTTCTTGTGCACGGGGCCGAGGTTCACGCAGGACACCGGAATAGGTGGGTCACACGTGCGCAGGAACTCCAGAAGAGCCTCCAGAGCACCCAGGGTGGAAGCCTGCACCATAACACCACGACGGGTGGCCTTCACCGAGTCCAGAATGCCCGTCAGGTCGGACATGACCGAGTCCTTCAGCTCCTCGACATCGTCGTCGGGTCCCACAACGTAAATCTGCGTACCAGCCACAGCCTTCTCCAAGCCCTGGGCACAGATCTTGACACCCATAGCGGCCTTCATCTTCTGGTGGTGGATGTACTCGCCCTTCACGCGGATCTCCTTCATGGGGTGCGGGGTCAGCAACGAACGGATCGTTGTGACAACAGGTCCGTCCAATGTACACACGACAATCGTCGAACCTTCCTCCAGCGTACCATTCACCAGAATGGTATCGATCGTCGTACCGAGACCCTCGATGACCTTCACTTCCAGAACGGTACACTGCAAGATGTCCACGAACGCCAGCGACTTGGCCATGCGCTCCTGAGTCAGACGCGTCAGCATCATCAACAGATCGGGCACACCTTCACCAGAGATGGCACTGGTCGGGATGAGCGACACCGTGCGCGCCAGGTCCTTGTTACGCCAGTACACTTCGGCGTTCAGCTTCTGCTCGGCGAACTCGACAATAATCGCCTTCATGCGGTCCTCGAACTCGCGAATGACGTGCTCGTTCTGGTGCTTGAGCGCCTCCTGCACCGGCATGTCGGGCATCGTCTTCCAGCCGTAGCAACGATCGATCTTGTTCAGAGCCACGACGAACGGGGCCTTCTTCTGGCGAAGCAAGCGCAGCGACTCCAGGGTCTGCGGCTCCAGACCGTGCATGATGTCCACCACCAGAATGGCGATGTCACACAGCGACGAACCGCGAGAACGCAGGTTCGTGAACGACTCGTGGCCGGGCGTATCGATCACAAGCAGACCGGGCAAGCGGTACTCGAGCTTCATCGTCTCGGCGAGGCGAGCCGTCTTTTGCTTGATGGCCTCCACGGGGAAGAACGTGGCGCCAATCTGCTGGGTAATACCACCCGCCTCGGCGTCCTGCACCTTGGTCTTACGGATGTTGTCGAGCAGCTTGGTCTTACCAGTGTCGACGTGGCCCATGATACAGCAGATGGGCGAACGCAGGTTGTCCTCCGACACGTTGGCACGCGCGGCAGCCTCGCGCTTGCGACGACGCTCTGCCGCCTCCTTCTTCTTACGGTCGGCCTCCATCTTTGCCTTGGAGATCAGGCGCTTCTCCTCCGCTTCCAGGCGCATCTGCTCCGCCTGCTCCTCCTGCCGCTTCTTGAGCGCAATACCCTGCTGACGCAGACGCTCTTGCTCCTTCTTCTGCTCCAGCACGATCAGGTCCTCATCCCCGTCGCTGTCGCTCTCGGCAGCCGCCGTCTCCTCCTTGACTTCCTGCAGCTTGTCCTCCAGCGAGGCCACGACGTCGCTGGTCTCCCAGTCCTCGTCGTCCCAGGCGTCGGGGGCTTCGGCCTCCTCCTCCTGCTGGGCGGTGTCCTCCGTCTGCTCCCAGTCGTCCACTTCCTCCTCCTTCTTGGGCTCGACCTTCTTGGGCTCCTCCTTCTTGGGCTCCTCCGCCTTCTTGCTGTTCTTCTTGTTCTTCTTCTTGTTGTCGTACACGATCTTCTTTGTCTCGCCTGCGACTGCGTCCGGCACGAGGCCGGCCTGCTGCATGGCCTCAAGGGCAGCCTGCGCCCTGGCGGCCTTCTGCTTCTGCGCCTTGGTCATATACGTGCCCTCCTTCTTCTGGCGCTCGATCTTGGCGGCGCGCGCCTCCTTCTTCTTGCGACGAGCCTCCTCCTCGCGCTCGATCTCAGCCAGGCGCTTGGCCTCCTCCTCCGCCGCGATGCGCTCCTGCTCCAGCCGCTGCTGCTCCAATCGCTCCTGCTCGGCCTTGATCGCCGCCTGGCGCTCCACCAGAGCCTTGGCAGCGGCCGACATGGGCTTCTTGTCATCGTCCTTCTTGGCATCCGCATGAGGCTTCTTCTTGCCCTTTTTCTTCTTCTTCTTGTCGTCCTTCTTCTCTCCACCGGCGACGGGCGCCACGCCCAGAGACGCCAGGTACGCGGCGGCCGCGGCGTCCACGTCCGACGGCTTGTCCTCGTCTTCCTTGTCGTCCGTCTTGCTCTGCTGCTCCTGCGTCTTGGCGACGCCCTCCGTGGGCGCGAACTCGTTCAGCAGGTCATCGAGCTCGTCCGAGGCGGGAGCGGAGCTCGCGGCCTTCTTGGCGGTCTTCTTCCCCTTCTTCGGCGCCATGCTTTCGTCTTCAGTGGGAAAAGGAGGATTCTGGCTCGGGCGGCAATCAATGGCTCACACGATTCTACCCGGCCTAATACTGGGGGCAAGATGTTTTTTGGCCGGCCGAAATGCTTGACAAAATGAGGAAATTGACAAGATGAAGCTCAGTGCATTATTGATCCAACCAACGCACACCACTGCTGCAGGCTATTGCTTGCTCCACCCTACCACAGGAACGGGATGATGGCTTTTCGGCTTGACGGGTACTCGCCGCGGAACTTGTCTTGGTACCAGCGGTGGTTGCTCAATGCTCGCGGCACGAGGTTCGTGGCCGTATACACCGCGAACGAAAGCCCCGCGGGCGACTGGGACAGCAGCGTCCAGCCCGTCCACTCCAGCAGCTCGCTCAGGTAGTTGGGCGACGACACGTACTCGAACAGACCGCCATGAGGAATCCTATAGCCGCTCTCGCCCGGCTTACGCAGATTGATCAGCACTTGGTCCGAGTAGATGTTCATGGACAGACCGAGCACGAAGAGCGCGAGTCCGGCGTAGAACGACGGGCGCACGAACGCGTCGTCCTCGCTGTAATCGCCGAAGTGACTCAGGTACCGAGCGTTGATGTAGGCGTTGATCGTGTTGTAGAAGTCCCCCGACAGCATCACAGTCAGCGGCATGCGCTTGTCCGGACTCGATCGAATCAGCGACGGGTAGACGTACGCCCGGTAGACGTAGTGGCAACCCCACAAGCCCGCTGCGATCAGTGGGGTTGTCTCGAAACAGTGCTCTCCCCAGAAGTAGACGATCGCAAACCAAATGGCCGACGGGCTCTCCATCAGGATCCAACCGAGCCGCGTGTTCACCGTGGGTCCCCATCCGGAACGAACATGGCGGCCGTACGGGGCGGTGATGAGCGTCGTCGCCACGTACGTCACCACGCCCAGCGCGAAGACCCCCTTGACCAGCCAGCCGTGCAGCTCTTCCTCCGTCGCAATGCCCAGCATGTCCATCGTGCAAGGTATCCGCTATGCCCAATCAGGTGATTCTGCAAATGAGCTTCACGTTGCCAAGTCGAACACCCTATGCGGAGGATACACTTCGTCGACACCAGCCACAGCAGCATACCCTGGTTTATTATAATGCGACGGCAACCATGCAGGATACCCCTAGCGGGCAGTAGATCCGTCGCGGCTGAATTGGTTTGCCTTGAGTCAAGGCCCTTGACGCGCCCTGAAGTCATCTTCGAATGAGCGCATCGGAGTCGTCCAACCGGACCAAATGCAACACCACGCAAACTTCATCCTGGTCCGCAGTTGACTACGCCGGCGACGCGGCGCACAAACCTTGGCGGGACCCTCTTTTCTGGCTCATGGAGATGCTTTATTCAAATTGGGGCACGAGTCGCGAAGAAGTCCGTCATCCGCCCGTTCTCGCACGTGTCGGTGGCACTTCAAACGCGCTGTCGANAGGTAGCGAATACAAACACCCGCTCGCCACGCGTACCCGTTAAAAATGCAAAACAACTATGCATATCCACCGGGATAGAACGTCCTTGAACTCGATTCATCTGGAGACGAGCATCATGCTCCATGGCATTTATGCGTCCTTCATGTACGTGTCCATCTCGTTGTCCAGATCCTCAGCAGTCTTGGTCGGAGCCGGCTCCTTGCGGCCACTACAGTACAGCAGAAAAGGGATAGCCCTCGTTTAGAATAATGCTCGCGTCGCGCAAGAAGAGAATGGCTCGTACCCCTGGCTGCCTCTCTCACCGCCGGCTCTCTCATTGCCGCGGCCACGGCGTCTGTTGTTGCGACGGCCCTTCGACTGGTCGTTGTCGTTGTTTCCTTTGTCACTGGGGGGAAAGTCAGACTTCTCAATATCTCCGCACCATTCTGTCGTTGTCAAGCGGCTCGACTTACCCGAAAGAAACCTTAAACTTGACATCCTTGTCGTCACGGTCGAGCGCCGTGCCAAACAGTCCGTTGCGAACGTTCCTGTCTGCGTCCAGGGTAATTTGCATCGGCTGGCCATCCAGCGTACGTCCTAGACAACGAATAGAGACACACAGAGGCCACAAAAACGTTAGAGACACAGACAGCAACCCAGCCCATTGGAAGTATCAACGTGAGCCTCACCATCGTATTGCTTGATGGCCTTGTCTGCGTCCGAGCGGCGGGTGAACCACACGCGAGCGATGCCCTTCGACCGGCCCGAGCGGTCGTACACAATTTCGGCCTTGGACACTTCGCCCACCGTGCCGAAGAGCTCACGCACTTCTTCCTCCAGGATGTCGAACTTGAGGTTCTTCACCAGGATCTTCGTGCCGGGGCTGGCTCCGGCGTCCTTGCCACCGAGGCCACCGAGGCGGGACAGGATGGAGGAAGCTCCGCCTACAAAGTTCAGGGAGATCCACTCGTCAGTAAAGGCCTGATCTCCACAGAGTTGACAGTAGCAGCCGAGCCGCACCTTTCTTGCCGCCTCTGGCAGGCTTCTTGACGACCACCGAGCGCTTGTTGCCTCCGCGGCTGTTACCGGTGTCGTCGTCCAGGTCGATGTCCATGTCGTCGTCATTGCCGCCGCGCTTTGGGACACCAAGGGAGAAGCAGCAGGAGACAAATGCACGTGTGAATTTCCGCACCAACGAAACGTCTGCCCTCCGAGACGCTACCAGGTCGGCAGGCACCGTTCTCCCCCAGCTCGAGCGGAGATGAGGCTCAGCTCTACCGAACAACTCAGAGCTCGAGCGTCCGAGCGACTGCCAGTATGTCCGTCGCAGGGGGTGAGGGGTTGCCGTCCGTAGCATACGGGAGGCGCAGAGAGGGGGGGAATAAACCGGCGGCCCTTCAGGTCGCGGCACTTACAGATCGCGAGTAGGGCTGGTTGCGGCTACGATTGCGCCGACCGCCGCCGCGCACGGGGCCGGCGGCGTCCTTGTCCTTGTTGGCCTTGGCCGGGCGCGCGGCCGGGTTCGTGGGCTTGGTTTTCTTGCGGGCAATCAGGTCGTCCAGACTCATGTCGAGGGACGCTAGGATGGACGACATCTTGGAGGGCGGGGAAGCTGCGCTGGCGAGATACTGCACAGACACAGAGTGTAGGAGGGGGATTCTGTTGAGCACAGCGACCAAAGGCGCAGGGGGAGCTCGTCGTCGGCCGTACCTGAGGTTTCTTCTGCTAGTGAGCCAGCCACGAATCGCCTTTTGCTGGAAAAAGCTGTGAGGTTGCGCGAAGCTGGAGTAACAGTGGAGCAACATCCAACAGTGAATCCCTTTTTGGTCGATAAAAAACAGAAACCGACAGAGCGGCGCGATCCAAAGGAGAAGCAGCCGATCGATCACCATGTTCAAGACGCTGCTGGGCGCTGCGCTGTGCGGGCTGGCGGCTGCGACGTCGGCCGCCTCGGCTGCCACCATGTTCCCCCACGTGCCGCTTGTTATGTGGTCCCAACGCCCGTGCGTCCACCTCCTTGTCGTCTCTTTCTGAATTCCATTCGAGTCTCTGGGGACCTCACCGACCTTTTGCTTGTTTCGTGTGCTGTAGCCTCTTCGCTGGGGCAAACGCCTATCTGAGCGCCGAGATGGACGAGGCAGCTGTAGCATCGGCCGTGGGGCGCGCACTGACGCGTGACACGAGTGTGGATAAGGAGGTACGCTCGGCGTGTTG
>JAABLL010000261.1:0-11487 GCA_012295475.1 Phytophthora gonapodyides | reverse complement strand
AGAACTGTTCCCAGGGTCCCTCTCCGTGGACTCCCAAGAACTGTCGATGCTGCTGCTCGAAATCAACTCGGAGGCCCCGCCGTTCACGCGCTACGAAGTGGCCAAACGGTTGAAAGAGCTCTGCCAGTACGACTCGAACCGTCGCGCTCTGGCTGACCTGCTCAAGGAGCAGTTCGTGACCGGACTGCAAAGCATGCTCAAGGATGACAACGAGGACATCGTGCGTTTCGCTATCTACACGATCCTGAACTTCGCTGATGACGTATCGACGCTGAACGAGTAAGTGCATCAAGGCTTTCTCGACTCGCTACCTTTCAAATGCTAACTCTTACCGCTTTGTTGTGATTCCCTTGGTGTGTGTGTGTGTGTTGCTCTCAGCTTGGAGCTGCCTCGGTTGCCTGAAACGCTTCGTGACATCTTGACGCTCTCGCAGAAAGCATCAACCAAGAAGCTCGCGGGCGATCTCTACAAGACCATTAATGCCGTCTGTTAGGTTAGTGTGAGAAGAGAGGAGCGGCAAGCACCTGATGATCGATATCAAGTGTGGAAGACTGCAGAGAGAAAGCGAGACGCAGAGACGGGAGACCACAGCGTGGAGACGGAGTTACTTTTGGCCTCTTGACGGATGCCTGCTGTCGTGGAGCGATGGTAGAACGAGGTCGTCTTTAGTTTCAGCCTACGTTCGCGAGCGACGGAGCTCGATGGCTATTGTAAAATGTTTAATGCCACATGAAGCCGCAAAGTGATCGACGTTGTGGATGCGCGCTTGAAGCGCGCCAAAACTGAAGCGCCAAAGATGAACCAACACGGGTGACTCGACACGACTGTCGGTCAGTCACCAAGTGGAAGCCGGAAAGCCTACATGGATGAGCTGGGGAACGCCTTGACGAAGCCTTTGCCCACGCTGTGCAAGACGTCGGGAGCTGTCATAGAGCGCTGATGCTCGTCAAAAGCAAGAGACGAACTGAAAAGGTAGCAAGCACAGCACAAGGCCGTCAGATGTGTGCTTTCTGCGAACAAAACGTAGCAACACGACTAACCTGGCTCGTGTTACGAGAGAACCGCCGTAGGCAGCAAGCAACAGCGGGTTGCCCTTGAAATCAGCATCGGAGCTGAAGAAAGGGCCAACAACCGCATCAATCAGCTACTGTTCGACGAAAGAGATTGTGTGCAGTCAACAACGTACAAGTCCGCATGCTTTGACCACGCTGCAAACGTGCCAATAGCCCCCGAAAGCACCTACAGAAGCGGTTAGTGACCCAATTATCCCACCACAACTTTGATCCAAGACTAAACCTCATACATCTCCTTGTCCGCCGCAACGTCTTGGACATCCAAATTCTTCGTTCGTCAGCGCTGCACGCCGCAAGGAGTTAGCACTCCAGTTGAAAAGCCAAGAAGAATGTGCCGCCTCATCACGTACTCATGGTGCCGTCAGAAAACGTATCCACGCTGCCCTTCTGAATAACGACGGGGAACCCCAGCCTGCACACAACGACACTTGGTCAGACTGCGTCTCCATCACCGAGCACAAGATACATGAAAGTCTTACGCCTCGCTGAGCTGAGCCGGTGGGATCTTTGCGGCTTGCGCGACGTCAACGCTTGGCAGCAATCGCGTCGTAGCACACAGTCGTGCATACTCCATCTACACACACTCCGTCAGCACATATATGCAGTCTCCACTACTCGCAAGTACAATTAACTCACCGCATTCGGCGTGAGGATGGCGTTCCTGTACCCCTTCACCGTGTCTGGCTCGAGACTCACGAGAAAGAGCGCATCGCCGTCCAGCACCAGAGGCAGGTTAACCTCTCTGGCCTTGGCGATGAGCTGCCGGGTCATCTCCTGCACGCTGGCGTCTCGTCCCAATCCAGGGCCGATCACGAGCGAGTCGAGCCTCGGCAGCACTTGCGCAATGCGCTCCACTGCATCGGCCAAGACCTTAGCGCGCTGCGACTCGTGCACTGCCGCCAGCGACGCGTCCGAGCGCAGTAGCGGGTGTACGATGAGCTCGGGGCTGTAGCTCTTGATTGGCACGGCCGCCTCTTCGACGCAGAAAAGGTGGCACAAGTCGGCGCCCGTCTTGAGACTCGACACACCGGCGTAGAACGGAGCGCCCGTGTACTCGAACGAGCCTCCTACGACGCCCACGCGGCCCTGCTGCCCCTTGTGCCAGTGCGCGGCGAGCGGCGGAATCAGGCGAGACACGAGCGAGCGAGCGGACATTTTCGGGCTTCAACTGCTGTTTGATTGGGTTATTGGCAAGACGAAAACAATATATTGATTTTGGTTTTATAACAATTCTTCCAATAAGTTTTGACAATTGAATTTAAAAATTAAATTGAAATTAGTTCAATTACAATCAACCAGATGCTCTCAATTGTAATAAGAGGGTTTCAATGTTCCCTTTATGGACTTTGCGTCAAATGGAGCACATGTCGCTTTTTCAAGAGCTCAGTATTGTCAATTCCGTTCAAATTTGCCGAATGTGGCCTGTATACGGAATGTCTCAAATACAAATACAAGTTATTAGTGGAATCGCACATTCCAAAAACAGCTGTTCCTGATCGAGCTTGAGGCAATTCTTATACATATTTTATACGCTGGGCGATTTGGCTGTGTTTGATACGAAGAACCGCGCATGGAAATTTGATGTAGAACGCACAATACAAAACAGTAAAGAAAAGATGTTATAATGTCATTTTTTTAAATTAAAAATGTAAAAAATCAGCTTTTGTTTTTTAAACAATCTGAATTAATATAAATGCGCACCATTTCAATTTTAAATTAAATTTAAAAAATGAATTAATATAAATGCGCACCTATTTGTGTTCATGAACAAAACGCAAGTCAAAAGATTTTGTAATGTAGTATTTGCAAATTTTATTTGTGTGGAATAAATAGTCCAAGTTGCAAGGTGAGATGCAACAAAACTGTGAGGGAAAGGGTAGGGATATGTCCCCACGAAATCTTAAAAAAAGTTGTGAGGCAAAGGGTAGGGATATTATCCCTACCCTTTGCCTCACAATGTTTTAAAAAAAGCTTTCCTCACACACCCATCCCACCAAAATCCCTGGGAATTCGTCTTTTGTGGTGAATCCCAGCCCCCACCAGCAAGCATTGGCTGAGGCTCGCTCACGGCACTCGCTCACGGCACTCGCAAATCTTCACAACCTGTCACTCCACGATGTCGTCTCGCTCGGCAACTGCCGTGCCTCGCAAGCGCAAGAACTTTACTGAGACCGACGACATCTTGCTTCTGAAGCAGGTGCTCGCCGACGAGCCCTTCCGCCACAGTGAAGGCAAAGTAATGGACAAGTGGAACAAGCTTGCAGATGTGCTGCTATCGTGCCCGGACTTCTCGCGCGAAAGTCTCGCGGGTAAGACAGCTCAAAATCGGGTCACACTTCTGATCGGTACGGTATCCTTCCTTCTAGCCAAAACGGTTTATCCTGTTGTGGTGGTTATATAACTAATTTGCTCAATGAACTACGAAAATGTTAGATGCTGCCAAGAAGAAAAATGCGAAAGAAGCACGTCTATCGGGCGTTGACGTGACCTATTCAGAAAATAAATTGCTTTCCGAGACGCTGTTGGTGAACGAGCGCTAAACAAGGCAGCGGACGCGAAAAAAGAAGCAGTAGCCGAAGCTGCACGTGAAATGGTGCGGAAACTGGCTGTGGAACGCTTGATGCGCCCGGCTAGTGACGTTGTAGAGAGCCCCGCAAAGGGCACGAAGCGCGCCAAGATCGTTGGTATGCTGGCTGAGTACCAAGACAAAGAGCTAGCCGGCAAACGAGAGAAATGGGAGGCAGAGCGAGCTGATCGCCTCGAACTTGAATGCGAGCGCCTGGCAGTTGAGCGCCAACGCCAACTCGACAACCAGAGGCTTATCGAGGTGCTAGCTCTTTTAGCCAAGAGGTAGACACAAACGCAGACGTTTCAGTGAAGTTGACCGAAATATACTTTTTGTTTTGCTAGTTATATTCTAGGTACTCTTCTAGTGTCGGTGGAGCTAAGTTAAAGTACTCACTGATTTGGTTGCCTTCGTGATAGCATGTGTGGCAGTTAGTTAGCAGCATGGATACCCTAACAAACTTGCCGACGAGGCTCAGCCTGATCTTGAGTCCTTTCTTGAAATCGATGTACACACATAGACTCTTCATGATCTTGAAGTTCCACTTCACTGCCGTTTGGACGGCACTCATTTCTTTATTAAAAATGCGCTGGTGGGTGGTAAGGAGGACGTGCTTGTACACCGTGACGACGTACTCGCTGATACTGTGCGCAGGATCACCAAAAATGCACCGACCTTCGAAAATATCGCTGTGCTGTGTAAAATATTTCAACAGCCCACTGGCTGCAAACACAGTCGTGTCGTGGCGTCTTCCCTCATGAGGCCCGAAGAAATGAATGCAGAGTCCATCAGGGGCTGTAAGACCTGATGATAGCATTTAACGGTTTGTTAGATTCGACACCTCCGTTGTTCATCATATCAGACTTTACCTTGGAATACAAGACAGTGTACGCGTTTGTGCCCGCTGTAAAACGCTACCTTGGAATACAAGACAGTGTACGCGTTTGTGCCCGCTGTAAACGCTTCGTTGTCTTATTGACTTGTGAAGCACATACGTCAGTGAAGCAGACTACAGTGTACAACATACTCAAATTATAATGTCTGCTACGGTAAAACAATGCAAAGGTACGGCTTTGAGCGAAATCTGAACAAGGATTAGCCTTACCTCCAGCCTCAGACTTCGGCGGGGCGGGGGCAGGGCAACCAGCGAAATCTCTCTATTGCTTCAGTTCTGCACGTTTCATAGAGAACCTTATGTTAAAACGAAGTATATTATGAAAGCTCGAAGTTTGGCACACCGTTGAGAAAGTTGCACCACGAGTTTTGAGAAATAATGAAGCGAACTACATGTATCACGAAATGGCAGTGCATTTATCAAGACGAGATGGTCGCTATAGATGCGTCCAACATGCCGTTGGTTTCCCTTCACAAAGACACAAATGCAACCACCGCACGACGTCGACAATACGCCCCACAACGTGGTGCAGGGACTCGATATCGCATACTCAAAAGCAGGACAGTGACGTCTCGACTTGAGTTGTTGGTTTTGGGAGAGACTTACGGATCCAAAATCAAGTCTTCTGCCAGCACCACAAAGTCCACGGCATTGGAAGAACCAACTGGGTCACAACACTGGGCACGTGGTTTCACTCGTCGTGCTTCGGTCGCCTTCGTCCATAGTAACTCCAAGACATGTGGTCACGTCGGAATCCTCAACCGTCGTCGACGTGTCGTACTTAACCGAGTGAGGACGATTTTTGGCTCGCTCACTTCAACGCCCAACGTCACTTCCGAATCGGCGTGCTCCCCGACCCAAAGGATCCCCCGAACTCTCCTCCCCCCGCCAGCCATGCTGTCCCCGGCGCTGCTCAAGAGCTCCACGCGCCTCAGCGGACTGCGTCTCGTGGCCGCTCGCTCGGCGCCGGCCGTGCAGACGCTGCACCAGACGCAGACACGCACGTTCGTGGCCGAGCAGGTGTACAAGCTGGCCAAGCGCGTGATGCCGCGCATGTCCAACACGGAGAAGGCGGCGCTGGAGAGCGGCACGGTGGGCTTCGACCGCGACATCTTCTCGGGCTCGCCGTCTCTGGCCACGCTGGACAAGTACTCGGCGCAGCTCAACGCGGAGGAGCAGGCGTACATGGACAACGAGGTGCAGCAGCTGTGCGAGATGATCGACGACTACGGCGTCACGCGCGACCAGGATATGCCGCTCAAGGTGTGGCAGTTCATCAAGGACAAGGGTTTCCTCGGCATGATCATCCCCAAGGAGTACGGCGGCAAGCAGTTCAGTGCGCACGGCCACTCGGTCGTGATCACTAAGATCGCCACGCGCAGCGCCGCGGCTGCGGTCACTGTGTGCGTACCTAACTCACTGGGGCCTGCTGAGCTGCTGCTCCGCTACGGTACTGAGGAGCAGAAGAACCACTTCCTGCCAGGACTGGCTAATGGCAAGCACCTGCCTTGCTTCGGCCTCACGGGCCCAGCTTCGGGCTCCGATGCCGCCGCCATGCGAGACACGGGCATCGTGTGCGAGCAGGACGGCGTGCTGGGCATCCGAGCCACGTTCAACAAGCGCTACATCACGCTGGCACCAGTAGCCACGTGTGTAGGCTTGGCTGTTGATGTCAAGGACCCGCAGGGACTGCTTAAGGGCAAGGGATACCCGGGCATCACGGTGGCGCTGCTCGAGCGTGACCACGCTGGCCTCCAGATGGGCAAACGCCACGATACCATCTCGATCCCGTTCATGAACGGCCCCGTCACGGGCCAAGACGTGTTCATCCCCATGGACAAGATCATCGGCGGCCAGGAGCGCGTCGGCTACGGCTGGAACATGCTCATGGACTGCCTGGCTGAAGGCCGCTCCATCAGTCTTCCGGCGTCGGCCGTTGCAGGTGCCAAACTGTCGGTGAACGCTGCCGGCGCCTACGCGCGCATCCGTAAGCAGTTCAAGGTGCCGATCGCCAGTCTGGAGGGCATCCAGGAGCAGCTCGCGATCATGGGCGGCAACACCTTCATCATGGCAAGCGGCCAGCACATGGTGAACGCTATGATCAACCAGCACGAGCAGCCTGCGGTCATCAGTGGAGTGTGCAAGCAGCAGATCACGGACCGCGGTCGCGACACGGTCATCCGAGCCATGGATGTCCTCGGAGGAGCCGGCATTTGCAAGGGCCCCAACAACTTCCTCGCGAACATGTACACGACGCTGCCTGTGATCATCACGGTCGAGGGCGCGAACATTCTGACGCGCTCGCTCATCATTTTCGGCCAAGGTCTCACGCGCGCCCACCCGCACCTGTACGAGCTCATCAAGACGATCCAGCACGGCGACGACCTGGCTGGATTCAAGAAGGAACTGGTCAAGCTGGTGCAGCACGGTGTGACGAACACGGCTGGCTCATTGAAGACGGCTGTCACGCGCTCGCGCTTCAAAAAGCAGAGCGGCCTGCTTGCCCACTACGAGTCTCAGATGGACAAGCTGTCCAAGAACTTCGCCATGAGCGCGGATCTTTCGCTGGTTCTTGGCGGCAAGCTCAAGTTCGCGGAGATGATCTCGGGCCGGTTCGCGGACGTGTTCTCGAGCCTCTACCTGGGCTACTCGGTGATGTGGTTCTACAAGAACAACCGCCAGGTGGAGGGGATCGACGCGATGTTCGACTACGCCATGACGCAGCTTTGCTACGAAGCGCAGCAGGGCATCGTGGGCATCAGCAAGAACTTCCCTGTACCGGGCGTCGGTCCGCTCATGCGTGGCTTGTCGTTCCCGTTCGGCCTGCCTTACGATGCCCCCTCGGACAAGCAGATGCGTCAGGTCGCGGAGCTCATCTCGACGGATTCGGGCGTGCGCAACTTGCTGAGCGACAACGTGTTCGTGTCGAAGGACCCGGAGGACCGTGTGGGACTCCTGAACGCGACGCTGCCCAAGGCCGTGAAGGCTGACCGCACACTCGCTGCACTACGCAAGCAGAAGCGCAGCGCCACCATTGACGAGCAGAAGTTCATTGACGAGGTTGAGGCTGCGCGCGAGGTCATCATCCAGGTGGACAGTTTCGACGCCCTCGGCGCTGAGATCGGTAAGCCCAAGGACTACGTGCGCCCGGGCATGGTCGGCAACATCCTCGAGAAGAAGAACTAAGCCGCAGTCGAAGGGCGATGGACCGTGAGGAAAGCGATGCCTCAAGGAAGAGAAAAAAAAACTAATGACAATACACACAATTTACAATGAAAACAAATGAAGTTGAAGTGATGGAGTAACGAAAAACCTGAATTCTGACGCACAGTCGTTCCATTTCCCACCTCGGCATTGTTACATCGCCATCATTTTTCTGTTTGCTTTTTAGTGTATGGGGAGAGCAAGAAATCCAACGCCACTCCACGCCAGCACTTGTTCCTTAAGGAGGCTCGCCAACTCGCCGGCGAACGGGAGAAGACCATCGCCGCAAGCTGTTCTGGAGCGGGAAGATCCTTCAATTCTCTCCGACGAATTTCTGTAGACATCAGTACACAGCACCACGCCGTCAGAATGAACTTTACCGATCGATCTGTCCCCCTTCTATTGCCGCACCTCGGTGTTTTGCCGCGCGCACCGCACGAAGGCGTCGGCCACCTCCTTGCACTTCAAGACGTCGGTCTTCTCGTCACGGTAGCACTTCAAACAGGCCTCGCGTTCGGGTGAGCACTGCACGTCCCGCAGTGGTGCACGGTACTTCTTCTTGTTGAGCTCGGCCACGAGCTGTTCCACGCGTTGGTTCTCGCGCTGCTCCTGCTCCTTGGCGAGCTGCGCCTGCTGCGCCAGAGTGGGCTGGCCAGTGGCCTGCTGCACCTTCTGCTGCTGCTGTTTGAACTCCACCTCCACCTTCTTGCGGTAGTCGTCCGCGCCCTTGGCGTAGGCCATTTGCAGCTGCTTCTTCAGCGCGGCCTGTTGCTGCGGATTCACGCCGGGCGCCGTCTTGGCCGTGGCCTGGTGCGTGCCGTTGATCTGGTCGATGAGCGCGGGCGTGAGGCGGATGGAGGCGCGCGTCTCGCCCTCGTGCTCGTCCTCGGGACGGAGCTCTCCGGCCTCAGCCGTCACCACGCGCGACTGCTTGGCGCCCATGTTGACAGGGTGATGATGATCTCTGGCTCACGTCGGGTCGGAGGGTTTGAGGCCGCAGGATTGGCAGAATCGGTATACCGATATTAAGTCAGTATGCAATTCAACAGGAGGTATGATGCGATGGAGGATGGCAGCCATCTGACGATCAACTTCGTCGTGTCGTCCCGTTAAGGACGACTTGTCCACCGAAGAGAGGAAGTTTGAGGAAGGATACCAGGACGAGGACATTGGGGTTAGACATCGATGGAATTTGTACTTCGAAGTATGAAGAGCTTGCTCGGACCAAACGACGGCTCGACTATCTAAACGAACGCCTGTTACAGCCGCTACCGTAGGCAACTTCAGCTTCGAGCTTCGAGCAGGGTATAGTGCAACGTCTTGACACGGATTAAAAAGGTTGCAGCTATTGGTGGCGCCCTGCGAGCGCCTATGAGGCTGGTGATATCGTGGTATGAGCGCTGTTGAAGCTGTGATGACTCTTGCATTACATGTACGCAAATTCGAGCGGATCGGCGGCACGCTCGTCCCAGGGGGCCGGCCACTGGCGCAGCGCCACCTCAGCAACCACGACGCCCCGAGCAAGCAACAGCGCCAACAAAGATGGGGATCAGGCACTGGCGGTAAGTCAAGCTTGCACGTGCATTGCACCAGGTGAGCCCGAACCTCGGCTGCGGATACCATCTTGCTCGTCTTCTTATCCAAGACGGACGCTCGCAAGCATTGCCTTTAGGCTCCACGCTTGCAAAACAAGCTTATCCGCCAGGGAAACCACCCTGCAACGATGCAAGAAGCACCACGCTAAAGCCGTTGCGGCGGCGTCACGGATCCACTCGGGCTGTGTGCGCCTGGACTCTCCTCGAGGCAATCATCTTTCAACTGCCGTTGACTTGCAGTTTGTATGCCGCTCCAAGCAGCATTGTCTCTGCGCAATCCTCAGCCCCACGCTCAAAGCCGAGCCGCGGCAGGTCCACACGTCAGCAGCCCCCTTGGGGCGCGGCGACGTGTCAATGCGCAGGCAGCTCTCACTCCCCAAGATCCTCTCGACGACGCAGAGCCTCTCATCGCCATGGACAAGCAGAAGACCGCGCTCATCGCCGCCTCCGTGGTCACGGGCGTCACGGCCGGCTCGTACCTGCTGCGGGTGGCCATGCGCCCCGTGCTGCGCGCGCGCGCCGCCACCTTCTTCAAGGGCATGCTGGCCGACGCCGACATCGTCATCGACCGCGACATCCGCATCTACGACGAGGACATCTTCCTCGACTGGGTGCACCGCGGCATGCTGGCCATCGGCGAGTCGTACATGGCCAAGAAGTGGGACGCCATCATCCCGCTGGACGAGCTGCTCACGCGGTTGCTGACGCTGCCCGCCGACAAGCGCCGCAAGATCTTCAAGGCCTGGAACGCCAAGTTCATCGCTCTCGGAGGCAAGATCTTCAACTACCAGTCGCCGTCGCGCGCCGGCATCGTGGGCGCGCACCACTACGACCTGGGCAACGACTTCTTCAAGCTCTGGCTCGACCCCTACATGCAGTACTCGTGCGCCTACTGGAAGGGCGTCGAGGACAAGCACGACCTGGACGCGGCGCAGCGCAACAAGCTGCACCTGATTGCCAAGAAGCTCAAGCTCGAGCCGGGCATGCGCGTGCTGGAGATCGGCTGCGGCTGGGGCGGCCTGGGCTGCTTCCTCGCCAAGGAGTACGGCGTGCACGTGACGGGCATCACCATCTCCAACGAGCAGCTCAAGGGCGCCCGCGAGTGGGCCAAGCGCGAGGGCGTGAGCGACCTCACGAGCTTCGAGTACTGCGACTACCGCAAGATGCACGGCCAGTTCGACCGCGTCGTGTCCATCGCCATGATCGAGGCCGTGGGCTACAAGAACCTGGGCGAATACTACGACATCATCAAGCGCTGCCTCAAGGACGGCGGCCTCGCGCTGGTGCACGGCATCGCCGCCAACCGGTCCATCGAGGTGCCGATCCAGCTCTGGATCCTCAAGTACATCTTCCCCAACGGCTTCCTGCCGTCCGTGGCGCAGATGGTCACCTTCTCGGAGCGCAAGCTCATTGTCGAGGACGTGCACAACCTCGGGCCGGACTACGACACGACGCTCATGTGCTGGTACGAGCGCTTCCAGGCCCACCTCAAGCAGGGCGACATCGACCGCCCCGAGGTCTTCTGCCGCATGTGGGACTTCTACCTGCAGTACTGCGCCGCCGGATTCCGCGCGCGTACCATCCAGCTCGTGCAGATCGTCTTCTCCAAGAAGCGCGCGGAGCGCTACGACGCCGTGAGATAAACGGACGATTCCGGTTCATCTCAAAGGGTAGGCGCTAGCAGCACCGGTAGCTCATCAAAGCAATATGGCCCGGATGCTGCAAAGCGAACGCGTAGACGGCCTTGCCTGCGCATAGGATACAACGTAGAGAAAAAGGTTGTGAGCGGAGCTGGGCTAACTGGTTGTTGGGCAAAACGTTTTCATCATTAAACTGGGCTGCTTTCAATGGGTCGTGCTGGTCGTTGCAGTAGCAGCACACCAAACAGGATGCGCTCCCATTGCAGAGATCATTTAGGCTCGAGTGCGTTTGCTTTGTGAAAACTTGGACGTGTTTGCCGTTGGAAGCCTTTTCGTCAGTTCAAGAACGGCATACTCCGAGTCCACCACTTGGTCCCAGTATATGCAGCTGAGCAGACCAAGAAATCCAGCCCACTCGTCTTCGTTTTCGCGTTCGCCCAGCTTGTCGTCGCGGATGAACGTTTGCTGCAAGCGATCGGAGCCAGACCAATTGCTCGACAAGAGCTTGGACGCG
>JAABLL010000260.1:0-18196 GCA_012295475.1 Phytophthora gonapodyides | reverse complement strand
CAGGAGGCCTCGGCCACTTGCAGCAACTGGTCCTCGCGCTACCAAACCAACCTCGAGGGCGTCTGCGTCTGCAACGCCACTCAGTGCGACACCGTCGCCAACGACTACACCAGCCTCACGACGGGCCAAGTCGGCGTCTACACTACGTCCAAGGCCGGCGACCGATTCACATACAAGGTGGTGAATGTCGACTCGACGGCTGTGAGCAGCCCCACGTACTCCATCGACGTGTCGACGCAGTACCAGACCATGATCGGCTTCGGCGGCGCCTTCACGGACGCTGCGGCCATCAACGTGTACAAGCTGTCGTCGACGCTGCAGCAGATGGTACTGGACCAGTACTTCTCGGAGACGGGTCTGCAATACACGGTGGGTCGCGTGCCCATCGGCTCGACGGACTTCTCTACGAGCATCTACTCGTACAACGACGTGGTGGATGATTTCGAGATGGAGCACTTCTCCATCGCCGTGGACAAGTCTTCGTCTTCCAACAAGATCGACCTCATCCAGCGTGCGCTCAACACGTCGTCACGTGATGTCAAGCTGTTCGCATCTTCGTGGGCTCCTCCAGCGTGGATGACGACGGAGAATACGACGATCAACTGCGCGCTGAAGGGCAACCCCGGCGAGGAGTACTGGGAGGCGCTGGCGCTGTACTACTCCAAGTTCTTCGATGCGTACTCGGAGGAAGGCATCGACTTCTGGGCCATGACGGTGCAGAACGAGCCTTCCAGCTCAATTCTGCAGACTTCGGCGTGGCAGTCGCTGCGTCTGACAGCTGCGGAGGAGCGCGACTTCATCAAGCTGGACTTGGGTCCGATGATGGCCAAGAACCACCCGGACCTGAAGATCATCGCTGGCGACGACCAGAAGTCGGGCATTCTCGACCGCCTCGCGCCGTTCGAAGACGCGGATGCTCTGAAGTACATCAGCGGCCTTGGTGTGCACTGGTACCGTGACTTGGACTTCTTCCTTTTAAGTCTGGGAGGTGACTTCGACAAGCTGCTGTCGTTCTACGGAGATTACCCGGACATCTTCATGCTCGCGACGGAGGCTTGCGAGGGTTACCTGCCGAGCTGGCTGGGTACTGGTGTTGGCGTGTCACTCACCGATGCTGACAAGAGCTGGTCGCGCGCCGAGAACTACGGCCACGACATCATCGAAGACCTGAACAACTATGTTGCTGGCTGGACTGACTGGAACCTGGCGGTTGACACGACTGGCGGCCCGAACTGGGCGGAGAACTACGTTGACGCGCCGATCATCGTCGATGAGGTGAACGGAGCCGAGTTCTACAAGCAGCCGATGTTCTACATCATGGGCCACTTCTCCAAGTTCGTCCCTGCTGGCTCCAAGCGTATCGAGTTCCCCAAGACGAAGACGCTGAGCAGCTTCCACCGCTGCGCGTTCGTGACTCCTGACAACCAAGTGGTGATCCAGTTCATGAACCGCGCGACTTCAGCTGTGTCGGTGAGCGTGAAGCAGACGGACTCCAAGACGTTCACGTTGTCGCTGCCTGCGCACTCGATGCAGACGGTGATTCTGCCGGCGTCCGATGCCACCACGATTTTGTAAGGCAACGCTGCTGTGATATACCTAAGTCACTCCTCCATCTATCGTGAACCCTTCCCGAGGGAGGAGTAGGATGAATGACCGCTGCCCAGCTCTGCTGCAGGTGCTGATCAAATGGCGCAGTTAGTAGATACTCGAAAAGGAAGGCGGTATTTGAATATGAATTCACATGTTTGTACCTCACGAAGTTCTCTTGCGCTCCAACTCATCGTGGTGCTTCATCTGGGATTCGACCGTGAAAGCAGTTAAAGTGTGGGGGAGACAGCGAGTTGAGTAATGACTGGCGAAACACAGGACCCAAGGGTAAATGAGGACAATCAATTCTTTCAAAATGATGACCCCCGTGGCCACTTACAACCTGATACTGTTGATATTGCTGCACTGTGCGATCGAGAGCAGTGGCAATCTCTTGGAGTTGTGTGATTACTGGACCAGAAAGGTTGGTTTGAAGTGGTGCTTTTGGCAGTCTCTAGTGGAAACTCCGCATGCCAGTCGCTTTTGCCACATGTGCATGTACAAAACGCAGCTCTCTGATCGGTTCTGGACAAACAGCTTTACCGGATCACCTTCCATTGTACTACTCGACAGAACTTAGCAACTCACCAGCCCTGCTTTAGCTCAGGACATGATACGTGTACTTCGAAGTATCATGTCCTGTAGTAAATTCTACAAACGCGTGACTTTGAATCGCATCGAAATGACATCAAAGATAAATAACGCGATAAACAAGTCCATTTTCCGACGCCGTTGGCCAATTCACATGCGAGGCGCTACAGGAGAGGTATATACCGGTGCATTGTCTCCAACTCGCCCAAATCTCGAGTCGTGAATCTACGAAACTAGATCAACAAGGGGTCACATACATGTAGTAAAGGTTGCTATAGTAAGAGGAGTGAAATCCTCTGGTGCTTGTCTTCCCCGGAAGTCCGATGGCAAGGCAGCTGGTGCGCAACGTGAATGGGAGCAGAGTGAATGACGACGGAGAGCAGAATGAAGGACGAGAGAGAGCCGAGGGACACCAAGAGGCGGCCCCGAGAGGCGGCCCCCGAAGGAGCAACCGGCCAAGGATCGCGCGAGTGGCTGTCAACCCGGGCTGGGTAGCGATCTTCGGGCAGCGGGACACGGTTGCTGGCCGAGGGTACTCCCGGGCCAACGAGAGGCGGAGACTCGACGGCGTCCAGCCGATGAGGAGTGCATTTTAGGAGTAGGGATAACACGATTCGCCGCGGAACACACAAGCCGCAGCACACGACCAACAGCGTGCTTTGCCGACCTGGTAGAGTACCGCTAAGCCGCAAATACAGACAGCGTATAGCCGACAGCAGCGTCGTTGAAGTTCTTCCCCGTGGTGTGAGGAAGTGGGTATCTGCAGCCCCACGAAGCCGACGGTATCTGCAGCCCGGTGACAGGAGTGCCAGCAGCCAGAGAGGGCACCAGAAGCCCCGGTACTAAGAGCCCCGGCGCCGCACTCCTGCGGCTTGAGAGAACTGCGAGTGAAGACTTCACGCCTGTACGACACCCGGAGAACAGTTGCAAGCCGTCTGTATATTTCGTGTTAGACTAGTCTAGCGTAGTGGCGGAACTGCGATTGCTGGACACTGGACACCGCTCTCCGATCAGGAGCAGGACTGGAGTGTCGTGCGGCGTAGCAGCGACGAAGTTGGAGCTGTACGGCTGTGAGTAGGGAGACCGAGCTTACTTGGTGGTCATACAGGGGCTTTCCAAGGAGAGGCTTAGCCCAGTGGCCCGTACCCCAAGCCCCAGTGACGGAGACGGAAAGAGAGAGTAGAGCGAGTTAAGCAGAGAGGAAAGGAACGGAAGAAAAGTGAGCAGCGCGACGGACTTACAGCCGACGTGTATTGAGGACCGGTTGAGCAACAGCACCTGAGAGTAGCAGACACGATGACAACCGACAGAGCGAGACGAGCTGACCGGCGTGCCAACACGCCACCTGGGCAGAAGCGGCAAGGGCGTCCAAGGGTGCAAATCCCACTGAGCACGCCGACAGGAACGACGCGAGCCGCTGATGGAATCGTAGTGAGCAGTGGGGTGACGATCCGTGCCGCGGGGAGCCACCATGACGACCATGACGACCGTGACGATCATAACGAGCAGGATGACGACGACGCGGACAACAACACGGCGGGCGACGACCCTGGCCAGCGAGGAAACAACGCGACCGGTGGGGACGGAGGAGACGATGACGGCGACGGGAACAACGGAGGAGGCGAAGCTGAAAGCGCCGGACGGGCCAGCCGGGGAGGACAGCAGGAGGAGGCAGTCACACACCCACGCCCCGCGAGACAGCAGCAGTCGAACCAGGACGGGAATGACGACCTGGAATCGATGGACTGGTGGGAGGTGTTGACACCGGGCCAGCAGAGAGCCATGATGCGTAGGTTTCTGGTGCAGCCACCCGCGGCAGCGGCAGCGCCCGCCCCCCAGCCTGTGGTGATCCGCGCGCCCGAACCCCAGCGACGACCCAAGATGAAGTACTTGAACCTCGAAGACTTCAAAGGGAAGTCCAGTGAGTCCGTCGAGGCGTGGCTGGCCACGATTCCGCAAGAAGTCGAGCGGCAGCTAGGGCTTGGCGGTGACACGTGGACGGCGGAGGAGCTGTATTATGGCGCGACGGCGCACCTGAAAGACGCTGCGAGTACATGGTTAATCACGCTGTCGGAGACCATGACGGAGGAGGATAAGAACCTGGCGTACCTGATCGGGATGATGCGGAAGAAGTTCGGCCGACGAGAAGACTTGTTCACGATCCAGCAGCGCTTGACCGCACGAGTGCAGCAGCCCGGTGAGCGACTGAGGGACTTCGCGGCAAGCCTGTCGACCATCGGATTCGGAAAGAGGGTGCCTGCGGAGTCATACGTCGGGGCGTTCATTAACGGCGTCAACAACCCGATCACGGCCACGCAAGTACGCACCTTCGAGCCGCGGACGATTGATGAGGCCGTCCAATTCGCGGAAGATAAGTGTGGAGAGTTTGGCGAGGGCTTCAAAGTGGTGGACTGGCGAGTGGCGAAGCGCCAATATCGCGAAGACCGCGCGTACGACGCCGAGGACGCCGAACAGCCGGCCAAGAAGAAGGCAGCGACGGCAGAGACGGCGGCTCTGTTAGACTGGAAGAGACTGGGTTTGGGTTTCGGCGGCGGAGGAGAGTCGCCCCCGAGCTTCGATACCGCGGGAAGAGCTGTGTCCGGATGGCGGAGACAGCTAAGCGAGATCCACTGTCGGTGGCTGCCTTGCAAGCGTTGATGCTAGTGGCCGGGATAGGACGCGAAGGCGAGCCCAGTCAGGCGGCGGGAAAACCCAAGGTCGCTCGAACACTGGAGGTGAAGGCGGAAGGGAGCGCTGTCTCGCAACCCGTGGTCGGTAACCAGCCGCTGGCGCCCAGTAACTGGCCGCCACAAGCCCCGCCTAGCAACCCGCAACCCACGACCGGCAATTGGCCACCGCAGCTCGCGTACGGCAACCAACAACAACCTGTGCCTGGCAACTGGCAAGCTCCCGATGGCGGCAACCAAGGCGTTCCGTGGCAGCGACAAGGAGGTTTCGGGCGTGAGGACGGCGGCTTCCGAGGTGGCGGTTCCGGACGAGGACGTGGCTTTGGCTATGGACCAGGACGTGGGGGCGGACGAGGCAATGCCACCGGGGTCGAACACTACGGGCCGCCGGACATCCGCTCGATTGATCAGCGCAAAGCGGTAACGAAGTGTGGCTACTGCGGTACGAAGGGGCATTGGTGGCGCGAGTGTGAACGGCGTATCGCGGACCAGGTGAACGGAAACAGCCAGCCAGCAGCAGCACCAGCGACAAGTAGTCTAGCAGCAACGGGGAGTGCGAGCACCGCAGTGCCGGAGGGAAATGGGCCGCGGCAGTAGAGGCGGGGACTCTGCTGCCCGCGAACCAGGCACACCCCAAAGAAGAGCAGACGTTGACGGCCACGGCCAAGAAGAGACAGAAGCGAGCGCACCGTTGGCCGCAAGTGGTTGCGGCTGCTTCTCGAGGTGACGAAGGAGCTGCGCTCCAAGAAGATGGAAGAGGGACAGGCTCAGACGCGATCGCAACGGCCGCTGGTGGGCCAACCCAGGGGAAGAGCGGTAGTGCGCGGGGTCCAACCCAGGGGAAGAGTGGCGCTCCGAGTGGAAAAGGAGCGAGGACGACAGGAATTGACGATCGAGAGGTGGAAAAGCTGGCCGCAACAAGGACGATAGCGGAGGAGGAAACGAGTGCGATGCTGAGGATGGCGTCGATGAAGGTGCAGGGTTCGGTGGCGACCGATGAGGCCGAAGGACGCGCCGAAAAGGGGGAACGACGACTGCCGCCGAGCGTGGTCAACCAGGCCAGCGTGATGAGTGGCGGCACGACTACAGCTGCCAAAAGGAGGCAGAGGCGCGCTGAGGACGTGATCGCCGCCGTCAACGGCGTCCTGACTGCAGAAGTACGGGAGCGGCGAGAAGATCGTGCCAAGGTACTGCGGGTAGTCGTGCGTCAGGTGATAGCGGAAGTCCGGGAGTTGGAAGACCTGGAACGGCGCAGACACGAACACCGAGCCGTACAGACCGCAGCGGCAGTTGTGCGGAAGGCGACCAGAGCCCAAGCGCAGCGCGGCCGTCCGATTGCCGGACGCTCCGCAGCAGTTGAACCGAAGACGCCGACACCGGAGAAGCGGCGAACCGACACTGAGTGGCAGGCTGTGGTTCAACAGTTCGACAAGCTCGCTCCGATGGTGCTACCGGAGGAGGGCGCGTTGGCGGCCATGAGAGCGGCGCGGCGCCGGGCGTTGAAGGAGGCCAAGACATTTCGCGTGGCCAAGAGAGCGAGACGCTTACAGGAGCGACAACGACGCCTGGAGAGGGACCAGCAGGACGCGCTGACCGGCCAGACTGCCAGAAAAGAAGGACGCCAGTCCCGGAAGACGAGGAAGTACTGTTACAGCAAGCAGGGATGCTACGGAGACGTGGAGCTACGAGTGGACCCGAAAGGAGGGAGTGAACGCGTGGCGCAGCTTCGTGCCGCTGGAAGCGGAAGCCCCAGCTCCTTGCCAACCGCGTTGCTGGCACTGACAAAGAACCACACACAGGAGATCCGGCTGGACACTTGCGCCCAGTTCAGCGTTGCCGGCGTGGAGCTGCGCAAGTACGGGCAGTGCGTGACGCGAGATGCACCGGTGGACGTGGTCGAAGGCTTCGGTGGTGGACGTTGCAAGGTGCTCGGAGTGTGGCGTTTCAGGGGGACAACCGTCTATCGACAGACGATCGTCATCGACGCGCTGCTCGTGGAAGGTCAGGGTGACGAGCTATTGCTTGGAGAAGATTGGATGGTGGAGCGCCAAGTGAAACTGGACTTCGGCAACCGGGAGCTGAAGTACCGGGACGACAAGGGCCACAAAGTGATCCTGCCGTTCACGTGCCATGGTGTCTCGTCGATGAAGCAGCCGGAACACTCTCCGACAGCAGTGGTGAGATTGGCCAAGACCGTTAAGCTGACAGCCAACACGCGGAACGTGGTGAGCTTGCGGGTCGACGCCGAGGAGGGCGCGACAGGCGTTTTCCTGCCGAAGCCGCGAACGAAGCAACACCTGCTCATGGCGCCGACCGTAACGAAGGTGGAGGACGGCCTGATTCGCGTGGCGATCATGAACGTTGAAGGCCGGAGGGAGAAGCTGCCTGCACGGGAGGCGCTGGGCAAGTGGATTCCCACGGACGATGACATGCAGATTCTGTCGGTGAACGGGGAACTTGAGCGGGCGCGCGTGGCCAAATGGGTCTCGAGCTTGAGGAAGGACGACGCGCCACCCCTGAAGAACGAGGATCAGCTGGACATCGGCGAGATGGAGGCGGCGGACAAGGACCTGGTAATCGCCTTGCTGAGGCAGTACGCGGACATCACCGAGAAGAAGAAGGGGTGCCCACCTCTGGCGACGGTTAACGTAGAGCACCACATCAACACTGGTGACGCGGCCCCGATCATGCTGCGCCGCCGCCGGCACGCAGTCGCGGAGTATGCAGTTATCGACGAGAACGTCGACGAAATGCTGGACGGCGACGTCATTGAGCCGGGCGAGGGAGCCTGGGGTTTCCCCGTTGTGATCGTGCGCAAGAAGGACGGTTCCGTTCGCTTCTGCATCGACTACCGGGCACTCAACGCAGTCACGGCCAAGGACGTCTACCCGTTGCCAAGGGTTGACGAGACTTTGGAGGCGCTGTACGGATCACAGCGGTTTACTAGTCTCGACCTGCACGCCGGGTATTGGCAGCTCGCAGTGGCCAAGGAAGACAAACCGAAGACAGCTTTCACTACTCGCCGAGGCCTATTCCAGTTCAAGCGCATGCCGTTTGGGCTGTGCAATGCCCCCAGCACGTTCCAGAGGCTTATGGTTTGCTTGCTGCGAGGCCTGACCTGGGTTTGCTGCTTGGTCTACCTGGACGACGTGGTGATCTTCACGAGGGGCACCGTGGCACAGCACGTCGTTGAGCTAGCAGTGGTGCTCGAGAGGTTGGCGGAAGCGGGCCTGAGCCTGAAAGCTGCGAAGTGCTCATTCGCGACTACCAAGATGGAGTATTTAGGCCACGATCTGACGCCCGACGGCATCCAGCCAACCGATCGGTTGGTCAAGGCCATTGTGGACTTCCCTCGCCCTGAGGACGATGTACAGGTTCGGCGGTTTGTGGCGCTAGCAGGGTACTACCGGAGATTCGTGCCAGACTTCGGCGCCAAGATGTCGCCGCTGACCAGCCTGTTGCGGAAGGACAGCACGTGGCAGTGGAACGAGGTGCAGGAAGAAGCGTTCGTTTGGGCGAAGGCGTGGCTGAGCCAGAAGCCTGTACTGATCTACCCGGACTATCGGATCCCGTTTAAGTTGACGACTGATGCTTCGAAGACTGGTCTTGGTGCCGTGCTCTCCCAGGATCAAGGCAGTGGAGATCAGCCAGTGGCGTACGCCTCGAAAGTAAACAGCCCCACCGTGAGCAACTACAGCATCTCAGAGTTAGAATGCCTGGCCGTCGTGTGGGCCGTTCGACTCTTCCGCCCGCACCTGTATGGACGCCACTTCACAATAGTGACAGACCACATCGCCCTGAAGTGGTTGATGACCGCCAAGGAACCCGCTGGACGACTGCATAGATGGGCTCTCACGCTACAGGAATACAACTTCGAGATCCAGTACAGACCGGGTAAGGAGAACCAGGTCGCCGATGCGTTGTCGCGAGGGCCAGTGGCGAAGGACGGCGACGCCGCAGCCGACGACAAGGAGCAGGAAGCTGACGACCCCGCTATCGGCGTAACGGAACCAAGGACGGTGGACGCAGCCACAGGAGAGGCCGCAGCTGTCCGAGCGGTACTAACCAGCGACGCCGACGGAGTGACCGGTGCTAATGCTGCCGAGGACGAGATCGACGGTGCGGCCAGAAGAATGATCCAGACAGCGGCAGTTTACCGCGTGGAAGCGGCAGAGCTCGGTGTGGTGCAATTCAGCGACGAAGACATCCAGCGGGAGCAGGAGAAGTCGGTGATGGTGCGGACTCTGCTGCAGAACAAACACTACCGCGGGAAACGAGTGTGGCGCAACAGCGACGGACTGGTGCACGTGGCGACGGACGCGGAGGAAAGCCGAATCGTGCTGCCGGCGGTCTACTGGGCCCTTGCCTTCAAGGAGGCCCACGACAGTATCTGGGCGGGCCACCTACGGGGCCCACAAACCTCGAGCGCCTACAGCGCCTGTGCTGGTGGCCTCACATGCGAGATGCGGTGTACAGCTGGCTGGCGGCCTGCCAAGACTGCGGGTCCCGGAAGGCGAAGCCGAAGGCGGTGGTTCCGCCGCTAAGGAGTGTGCGGACTGGCGACGTCGGCGATAGATGGGCTATCGATGTAGCTGGGCCATTGCCCGTGACTGCCGGTGGCAACCGCTACGTGATTGCCGCGGTCGAATACACTACACGATACGCTGTAGCCGCCGCCGTGCCCGAGCACACCGCGAAGTCTATCGCGCGCTTCCTGATGGACAAGGTGGTGCTCGTCTACGGGCCAATGCGGGAAGTGATGATGGACGGTGCCCGCGAGTTCGGCAGCAAGGCGACTGCCGAGTTATTGGCGTTGATGCAAGTGAACCAGGCGACTCCAGTGCCATACAGACCCAACTTGCTCGGATTGGTAGAGCGCTTTCACAGAATGTGGAAGGACATGATCAGCCTCTACGTCGAGGAGGCTCAGGACGACTGGGACGACTTCTTACCCGGTGCGTTGTATGCGTACAACTCGTCCGTGCACGCCACGCATGGGTTTCAGCCCAATGAGCTGATGCTGGGACGGAAATTGCGGACACCGGCTGAGTTGTTGCGAAAGAGTCGACTAGTGCACCCGCACGACACCCTGCAGGAGTACCATGAGGTGTTGCTCCAGGACCTGAAGAAGGCGCGAGAGCTAGCTGCGGTAGCACTCCAGAAGGAACAGGCCCGCCAAGCTATGTACTACAACCAAAGGAACGTACGGCAGCGGGCTGAGTTCCGCCCGGAGCAGCTCGTGTGGATCTACAGGCCTGCGCGTGGGCCCGGCGTCACTAAGTTCGGCCACAGATGGCGTGGGCCGGCCAAGATCATCGAGGCTGCCGGATATGACAACTACCGAGTGCAGATGATGGAGTCTGGGGACGAGCTGGTGACGCATTGCTCGTTCCTGCTCAGCTATTATTACCCGAACAACCTGCTGGAAGAGATGGCTAAAGATATCGCGCTCGACTTGCGCGAAGAAGCGATCGCAGCTGCGGACGTCGACTCCGACGACGAGGACGACGGCGCGCCCAATATAGTCGACCTGCAAGCGATCCAAAATAACCTGACGCCCGTACCAGACCTGACGGTAGCTGAGCAACCCCGGCCGGCAGAAGTCAACCAGCCAGCAAGTGATCAAGCCCCGCCTACCGCCCGACAAGAACGCCGTGCACAAGGCAAACGCCGCCGAGCAGAGCAGCGAGAACCCGCCGACGTCGTAGCAGCAGAAGAGAACAGCACGGAAGATGCCGCAACCGAGCCCCGAGTGCGCCAGCGCGTGCGAGCAGCCCCAGCAGGACCCGACGACGCCATTGCAAGCCGTACACGTGCCAGGATCCGACGCGCCCCGTACACAGGAGCCGCTGATGACATTCCCGGAGTCCGAGCAGAGAGCCCGACGCGAGCCAGAGCCGACGGCGCAGCCCTTGCAGCCAGTGACGCCCCGAGAGAAGCTCAACAGCGTGCGGAACAACCCCGAGGAGGACACCAAGGAGCAGGACGACTCGCGGACGAGCAACGAGCAGGACGACCGGACAGCCGAGGCGTCAACCCTGACAGAACCCCTGGTAGGAGCACCGAGGCAGACCCCAGCGCCGTTGAAGGCACGCGGAATCAAGCGGAAGGCGGCGGTCAGGCCCACCCAAGAACCAGTGAAACAGATGAAGAAGCGCAAATTTACGTCTTCGCCGGACGCGGTCGACGGGGCACCGACAGCCTGGTGTCTCGGCAGCCCCGACTCGCCCGGATCCAGCCCGACGAAGCCGTGGTGGAACGTCGACGCCGAAGATATCGGACAAGGGCTGGGCGTTACATGCTGGAGTTCGAGGTTCAGCGCCTGGGTGATCGATCTCACCATAGAGAGCCCGAGCGGCTCTGGATTAACCAGCGCGACTACGAGCAACTTTGGAGAGAAGGACGGATACACACGGAGCACGCAGCCAACAGCGACAAGGATAGTGACGACGACAGCGACCAGGCCAGCGACGCCGACAGAGACAAGGACAGCGCCGACGCCGACGCGCGCGAGACCAGCGCGACTGCCAACCAGCCAAGAGCACTAGGACAGCAGCCGGCAGCAGGGCAAGACGAACAGCGAACGACAGCAGCAGCGAGACCAGGTGAGTAGCAGACAGCGGACCGAATCGAGGACGATTCGGGCGGAAGGGGAAGAGAGTAAGAGGAGTGAAATCCTCTGGTGCTTGTCTTCCCCGGAAGTCCGATGGCAAGGCAGCTGGTGCTCAACGTGAATGGGAGCAGAGTGAATGACGACGGAGAGCAGAATGAAGGACGAGAGAGAGCCGAGGGACACCAAGAGGCGGCCCCGAGAGGCGGCCCCCGAAGGAGCAACCGGCCAAGGATCGCGCGAGTGGCTGTCAACCCGGGCTGGGTAGCGATCTTCGGGCAGCGGGACACGGTTGCTGGCCGAGGGTACTCCCGGGCCAACGAGAGGCGGAGACTCGACGGCGTCCAGCCGATGAGGAGTGCATTTTAGGAGTAGGGATAACACGATTCGCCGCGGAACACACAAGCCGCAGCACACGACCAACAGCGTGCTTTGCCGACCTGGTAGAGTACCGCTAAGCCGCAAATACAGACAGCGTATAGCCGACAGCAGCGTCGTTGAAGTTCTTCCCCGTGGTGTGAGGAAGTGGGTATCTGCAGCCCCACGAAGCCGACGGTATCTGCAGCCCGGTGACAGGAGTGCCAGCAGCCAGAGAGGGCACCAGAAGCCCCGGTACTAAGAGCCCCGGCGCCGCACTCCTGCGGCTTGAGAGAACTGCGAGTGAAGACTTCACGCCTGTACGACACCCGGAGAACAGTTGCAAGCCGTCTGTATATTTCGTGTTAGACTAGTCTAGCGTAGTGGCGGAACTGCGATTGCTGGACACTGGACACCGCTCTCCGATCAGGAGCAGGACTGGAGTGTCGTGCGGCGTAGCAGCGACGAAGTTGGAGCTGTACGGCTGTGAGTAGGGAGACCGAGCTTACTCTATCGTTTGTCAATAGCTGGGTACTTATTCAGCTTTGGACAGTCAAACGCAAAGTGATCGCTGGTCACGCCGACTTAAACTGGCCGTTTACCTTATGCATAATATGCACTTTAATTAAGGATACCATGCACAACTTGCCACCCTCCGAAATGATGCTCGCGAGTTTCACTCTCGAGCTCAATGCTCAAATTTATCTGAGCCCAGCTCTTGGCATCCATCCAAGATAGCGTTGTCGATGGGACTGTCAACCTATTCAAATTCATAATATTTTACCAGACAGCAGGAAACCTCACACGAATCGATACTTTGTCAAGTCACACAGATGGCAACCGGCTGCAACAGGAGAAGGCGATACGGAGCGGGCCATGATCATGATCGGCTTAATGTTTCGGGTCGTGGGCGACACCTCCTCCGCACCGCAGCACTGGCGGGGCATCCCCAGATGGCACTTCCCAACGCGCTGCCAATCCCGCACGACTCTCGAGGAACTGGCAATTGTTTCCAAGGAGAACAGCGTGCATCATGAAAGTCCTGGTCCCTTTCGCTGTGTTGGCGTCGAGTCTGCTGTTGGCCCCACACGGGGCTTCTGCGGCGTGTTCCAGTTGGTCATCACTCTACCAGGACACACTGGAGGGCGTCTGCGTGTGCAACGAAACCCAGTGCGACACCATCGTGAACGACTACACGAAGCTCACGGCCGGCCAAGTTGGAGTCTACACCACGTCCAAAGCCGGCGACCGCCTCACGTACACCGTGGTGGACGTCGACGCGTCCCCGGCTGACGAGCCCACGTTCTCCATCGACGTGACCACGCAGTACCAGACCATGCTGGGCTTCGGTGGAGCCTTCACGGACTCGGCGGCCATCAACCTGTACAAACTGTCGCCCAAGCTGCAGCAGTTGGCGCTGGACCAGTACTTCACCGAGTCGGGGCTGCAGTACAACATCGGCCGCGTGCCCATCGGCTCGACGGACTTCTCCACGCACACGTACAACTACAACGACAAGGTGGACGACTTCGAGATGACCAACTTCACCATCGAGATGGACAAGGCGCCGACCTCGAACAAGATCGACCTGATCCAGCGCGCGCTCGACATGACTGAGATAAAGCTCTTCGCGTCCTCGTGGGCGCCTCCGCTCTGGATGACGAACGGCGACTCGGTCGTCGACTGCACCATCAAGGGCGAGCCGGGAGAGAAGTACTGGGCGGCGCTCGCGCTCTACTACTCCAAGTTCTTCGACGCCTACAAGGAGGAAGGCATTAACTTCTGGGCCATGACGGTGCAGAACGAGCCTGAAAAGCCCCCACTTGCCGTCTCTCAGTGGGAGACGCTGCGCCTGACAGCCGAGGAGGAGCGGGACTTCATCAAGCTGAACCTGGGCCCGTTGATGGCCAAGAACCACCCCGGTCTCAAGATCATGGCGAACGACGACCAGAAGCCTGGCATTATGGACCGCTCGGCACCGTTTGATGATCCCGAGTCCATGAAGTACCTGAGCGGCCTCGCCTTCCACTGGTACCAGAACCTTGACTTCATCCTCCCGGGTGCTGGCAACTTCAAAAACTTGGAGAAGTTTCACGAGGCGTACCCGGACATGTTCATGCTGGGAACGGAGGCGTGCGAGGGTTTCCTGCCCGGTATCATTGGCACAGGCAAGGGGCCCGCTCTCGATGACCCGAAGAAGGCCTGGAAGCGTGCGCAGAACTACGCGCGCGACATCATTGAGAACAGCAACCACATGGCCAACGGATGGGTCGACTGGAACCTGTTCCTGGACACGGACGGCGGTCCGAACTGGGCCAAGAACGTGGTGGATGCGCCGATCCTCGTCGACGAGCAGAACGGCGCCGAGTTCTACAAGCAGCCGATGTACTACATCATGGGCCACTTCTCCAAGTTTGTGCCGCCAGGATCCAAGCGCATCGAGTTCCCCAAGACGGAGACGCTGAGCGACTTCCACCGCTGTGCCTTCGTGACGCCCGACAACCAGGTCGTCATGCAGTTCCTGAACCGCGACAGCTCAGAGCAAACGATCAGCGTCGAGCAGACGGACTCAAACACCTTCACGCTCACGCTTCCACCCAACTCGATGCAGACGGTGATCCTGCCTGCGTCAGAGGACACCACGATCCTGTAGACTTTTATATCAAGCGCGTTGAGTGAGCCGCTCACAAGTTAGCTTTAGCAAGGAACAGCTTCAACATAAAATACGTCGCTGCTGACCTTCGCTTTGCTGTTGGCTGGGTTATAGCACCCCCGTGAGCTCGGCATCGTCCTTCCCTATCACCACCAGGAATCGTGCAATTCCTTGCCCGAATCCTCAGACTGGCTTGCAGAATTAATTCCGCGTGTGCGCTGCTCGTTCACGCTGAACAAAACCCCATGAAACCTGCCAAGTGGCTAGTCGCCGCCACGGCGGTGAGCACTGCAAGCCGACCCAACGGGGTTCTATCTGCGTGCTCCAGTTGGTCTTCGCTGTACGAGTTCAACCTGGACGGCGTCTGCGTCTGCAACGAAACTCAATGCGACTCTGTTTCGAACGATTACCTGACTCTGACAACAGGCCAAGTTGGAGTCTTCACAACGTCCCAGGCGGGGGCACGGCTTGAGTACACGGTGAAAGCGGTCGACGCGAGCCCGGTGAGCAGCCCCGCCTTCTCCATCGACACGTCGACGCAGTATCAGAGCATCATCGGCTTCGGCGGAGCATTTACCGATTCAGCAGTCAGCAACGTCTGCAAACTGTCGCCCGAGCTGCAACAGGTGCTGCTGAACCAATACTTCTCGGAAGAGGGCCTTGAGTACAACCTTGGACGCGTTTCGATCGGGTCCAATGATTTCTCCACGAGCATTTACTCGTACAACGATGTGGAGGGCGATCTCGCTATGGAAAACTTCTCCATCGGTGTGGACAAAGCGCCGAGCTCACACAAGATCGAACTAATTCAACGCGTACTGAATATGACGTCGCGTGACATTAAACTGTTCGCATCCTCTTGGGCGCCTCCCGCGTGGATGACGAAGGAAAACTCGACGATCAACTGCCATCTCAAGGGGGAGCCCGGTGACGAGAACTGGGAGGCTTTGGCTCGCTACTATTCCAAGTTTTTCGATGCGTACAAGGATGAGGGGGTCAACTTCTGGGCGATGACTGTCCAGAATGAGCCCGAGAAGCCTCTTCTTGCCTTTGCCAAGTGGCAAACGTTGCGGATGACCCCCGAAGAAGAGCGAGACTTCGTTAAATTCAATCTTGGTCCGATGATGGCGAAGAACCACCCCGATGTGAAGCTTATCGCGAACGACGATCAAAAGCCAAGCATTCGGACTCGCCCAGAGCCTCTCGAAGACCCCGAGGCGCTTCAGTACATCAGTGGTGTCGCCGTGCATTGGTACCGCAACATTGACTTCGTGCTCGGCTTGGGTGGCCACTTCGACGACCTCGTGGAGTTCCACGACGCTTACCCAGACCTCTTCATCCTCCCGAGTGAGGCGTGCGAAGGGTACATGCCCAACCCGTTGGGCACGGGCAAGGGACCTTCACTTACCGACGCCGACAAGAGCTGGACCAGAGGAGAAAATTACGGCCGCGACATCATCGGAGACTTGAACAGCTACGCGGCCGGGTGGACCGACTGGAACTTGGTGCTGGACACGGACGGCGGCCCGAATTGGGCGAAGAACATGGTGGACGCCCCCATTCTCGTCGACGCCGTGAACGGAGCCGAGTTCTACAAGCAGCCCATGTTCTACTTCATGGGGCACTTCGCCAAGTTCATTCCGGCAGGCTCACGACGCGTCAAGCTGTCCTTATCGGAGGACGCCGACAGCGAGCTCCAGTCTTGTGCGTTCGTCACGCCGAAGGACCAGATCGTGGCCGTCTTCTTGAATCTCGACGGGTCCGAGGAAGTCGTGAGTGTGCAGCAGTCCGACTCGAGCACTTTCACGCTCATCGTGCCGGCGCACTCTATAGTCACGGCCATCCTGCCTCCGTCCGAGCGCACCACCATCCTGGCTCAGGATTCCTGAGCCGATAAACTTCAACGTAAAATTTGCCCGAAAGTCTCATTTGCGTTCAGTATTCCAGCACTCCAAGATTCGGCATTGATAGTATCAATTTGATACGCCTCTTCATTCCGCGATGGCCCGCCTCGAGACGAAGCCGCTGCTGCCGCTGGGCAACGACCACTCAATGCACAGCGGCGAGTCGTACGCGCGCCGCTTGCTGTCCATCCCGCGGGAGGTCATTCCGCTCTCGCTCTTCGCGTTCGGGGGTCCACCGGCACACCTCGCGCTGGCCCACGACCGATTCGTGTGTGAGTTACTGACTGGCGCAATGCAGCTTAAGCCTGACAATTAACCATCGCATTTGCTATACATACTGCAGACAAGGAGAAGTGGCTCACGGATGAGAGGTTCCTCGAAGTGCTTTCCATTTCGTCGGCCATCCCCGGCCCGTCGTCCACGCAGACGATTGCGGCCATGGGGCTCTTCCGAGCCGGTCCGCTTGGCGGACTTCTCGCGCTGTTTTTCTGGGTGCTGCCTGGCTGGATCGCCATGACGGTCGGAGGCTTCGGCGCCAAGTCGTATCTCCAAGGTATCGTAGGGCTTAGCTGCCGGCTTCAAGGTGTTGATACTCACAGACTGACTGGGGATAAACTTCTGCTGCCTCGACAGACGGCCTCCCTATCTGGCTGAGCGGCCTGGCCCCGGCCGCTGTGTCGATCGTCGTGATCGCAGCCGTTCGTCTGTGGCAAAAGGCGTGCGACGATGACACCGCCAAGAGCTTCGTGGCGTCGGTATCGGCCTGCGTGATTCTGGCCACGCAGGGCATGTCGTCGCTGGTCTTCCCCGCTGTCATGGCAACAGGGGGCTTGACGGTCTTGATCTCCACCTTGTGCGGCTACTCTCAAGTTCCGATCACGAATGATCGCGTCAGCTCTAGCCACCTGGAGAGGCGAGTTCAAACGAAACTGCGTTTTCGCTGAGAAGAAACTGACTCGTGTGTTTTGCTTCATGCAGGCAAATTGGCATTCATCCGATCGCTGGCGTCCTGATCGTGCTGTCCTGGCTGGTGGTCCTGGTGCTGCTGGCAGTGTACCATCCACAGGACACCGAGAATCACTCGTTGCTATCGCTCTTCTACACGTTCTACTGGATCGGATCCATCATTTTCGGCGGTGGCCAAGTCATGTTGCCGATGCTTCTGAATGACGTCGTGATGGCTGGCTGGGTCTCGAAGGAGGAGTTCCTTATTGGCCTCGCGCTGGTGCAGTCAATGCCAGGACCGCTATTCAACATCTCGGCGTACCTCGGCGCTCTCATCTTCGGCATCCCAGGCGCATTGGTTGCAACTGCGGGTCTGTTCGGTCCGGGCATCGTCCTCTTCTTCGGCCTTCTCCCTCTTTGGGAACGCGTGCGCAACAACAGGAGTCTCAAGATCTTCCTGTCCGGAGTGAATGCTTCGGCAACCGGGCTCATTGTGGCCTCCTTCTTCCTGCTGTGGGAGAAAGCAGTGCACACCAACGCGAGCGCTGCCGTGGGGCTCGCCACAGCGCTAATGGTCGGCGTTTTCCGGATGCCTACGTCCCTGGCGATCATTGTCGGAGCCATCTTGGGATTTCTGCTCTCCTCCGAGGTGTTCAACCTCGGCCAGAAGGATTTCTGCAGCTGAAGGGAGCGAATTGCTGGCCCAGCCTGGGCCAATGCATGTACGACACTACGCAGACTGCATCCATGGGCATAACTTTTCGTGTAGGTAGTGGTAAAGCCTTGGTAATCATGACATGATTGACACATTGTGTATGGCGAATGCAACCATTACGGGCGGGTCAAGCACTGAGTTTCATCC